>BJBW01004526.1:50211-61078 GCA_004320125.1 Scolopax mira | reverse complement strand
TTTTTCAGATGACAACTAAAAATTCATCACACATGCAGCCATAAGGGGAAAGGATGAAGCAGTGGGATGGAAGTCAGGGTGGCTGCCTGAGCTCTATCAGCGCTCTGAGCAGGGGGCTTCAAAGATTGTCCCACCATTATTACTGGAGACTCCAGTAGCCCAAATGGATGGGAAACTCTCTAGGTCAAACTCCAACCCATCCTTGGGGTGATCTCGAATGTCACAGATGCTCTACCCTGCCCCAGAGTTTGGAGCACATGCGCAAACACATGAATTCCCAGGGTGTTCTGACACCATTTCTCCCAAACTTAATCTTAATTCAGGATGAAAATGCCCTTATTGTTGTGTCTGCAGAGGTTTATCTCAAGGTTTTGGCAGTTGTGGCCCAGAAAAAGCTGTTGCTTCCTTCCGAGGAGGTCCCTGGTAGTGTAGGAGTGACCCACTGGGGTCTGATGAAAGGGAGGAATCACAATCTCAAAGGGAAGGACCTCAGCTCCTGGCAGTGGTACAGCAGCAGGTCTCAAGTGCTGCAAAGAAGATTTGCTCTCCTAAAAGCCTGGCACAAGGAGGGTCTGGATGCATAAAGACCTGATATTTGCTCCCCCACTGCCTATAGCTCCTCTTATGTTTTCTCTGGGAGGAAAATGCAGATCTGCAGTAGACAGAAGGTGGAGATGAAGCACCAGGGTGGCCAGCCCTCCCTCCAGCAGACACCTTGCACCTTGTTCTTTCAAGGGTTTGTGCTGGTATCTGCAGACGGAGGGCTGAGGGGCTTCAAACCACTGGTCCTTCTCCTCTAAATTGGGAACCAGAGCTTGAGTATCCACTGCACAAACCTGACCCAGAGCTAACCCCCATCTCTCAGCTCCTGCCAGTGACAACCTGCTTCCTCACTCACTAGGTGCAAGACTGATCGACACGGCTGTGACGACCCAGACACCCTCACGGACACCTCCCATCAACTTCCTACCATGGGGGATCTTTCCTGACAACCTGTTCCTTGGTCTCCTCTTTGCTCGCCAGCCCTGTCTGTCTGGATTATTGACTTTGCCACTGCCTGAACGACAATACTCACTACTGGCCCTGGCCTTTGTGTTCTCAGTTAGTAACTGGAGCCCTCGACAAACAGAAGTGCTAAGCGTGATCTGTCATCTCGCTCCTTTTTTGTCTTTCCAACAAATGCCTTTGCATTCCTTCATTTTCTGAATGGGTTTTCCATTTGCACTTCACTAAGCGGCCCTCGTTTCTACTTACGCCCCCAACAAATTGGCAAAGAAAGAGAAAGGGGGGAAAAAACCTCACTTCTATTCTCTGTGTCTGTCTCCAGTCAGAGATTTCCAACAACCCCCTCACCACAAGACCTGGGCAACCCTTGGTCAATAACGTAACCTCCATAAACGCTGTTTTCAATCAGGGCAGATTTCATCCTCTCAACCCCATGCAGAAAGGGGATGGAAATGGAGCTTTCTTAAAAGGACCTGCTCAGAGTGGCACATTGAGGCAGCAGGAAAGGGGGGACCTGGACACTGGACCTCAGCTGGTAACACTGGCTGTGACACAGCTCCAGGAGGCCCTGTGTGGTCACACTCCCCTCTACCCCAAGGCACCCAGCGCACACACATCATTTGCCTGCCCATTGCTCCCATTGCTGAATTTGCCCAGCAGTGCCATAATCTGTCCCCAGATCACCTGCCTGGCTTGCACGTGATGGTCTTTTTCCTCTTAAAACAGGACCTATGCCCTCCTCCAGCCTAAGAGCAGACCCACCTTGGTGGTGCCAGGCTGGTGCTGTACCACCGTCTGTGAGCTTTCTCATCCAGCACATGGGCCAGGCAGCCCCCAGAGCAGCTCAGGGCTGTGACACCACCAACAACTCAGGCCGGTGACAACAAGCAGACACCCATCAGAGGTCTCCAGGAGCATCAGGCAAGCTTCCTCCATGGCCAGCACATGGCACTGGGGCTGGAAGGGGCCAAGGAGGCACGATGACAGCTGAAGAGCACAAGTGCTGTGGTCCAGACAATGCACAGCTGACTGCAAAACCTTCTGTGGTTCAGTGAGCCTGTGCTCACTAAAAATGCACCAACGGAAAGGATGAAAAGGAGCATTTTAAGCTTACAGAGCCTGTAAAACTTTGTGTTCTTCTGGTTTTACAAGCCTTGGCTGCTCGAGCCAGGACAAGGCTTCAGCACACTCTGCAACTACTTCTCCTTCCCTGGTGAGCCAGCCCTCCCATTCCCATCCATGGGTCTCCTGCACCTCTGGCAGCTTCTCAGCCACCAGCCCAGCTCCAGAGGATGCTGCAGGAGTGCTGGGACAAGCAGGACACTGTGGAAACACACCAGAAGGCTCCTATTACAAGTTGCCTTCAGGCAGCACAACCCTCACCCACCCTGAGGAAGCCTTGGCAGCACACGGGTGGCCTGGCAAACCCAGGCACAAGCCAGCTCTGGGCTCAGAGGACCCTCTCCAAGACTAACAGCCTCAACGGGAACATCCAGCTGTGGGGCTGGTAGGATGCACAGCACTCAACTCTGCCAAGCAAATCACAACCCAGCACCAAAAAGCCCATCTAGAGATAATGCGAAGGGCAGCAAGCGACCTCTGCTGAGGAGGGAACGGATCAGCAGCGTGCTGGCGAGGTATTTAACCCAGATGAGATCCCAGGAACAAAAGGCACACAGATCCAGAGTCACCAGGAAAGACCAAAGGGCAGATTTCCCATGGCACTGCGACACTCAAACCCCCTGCAGCCGTGCACAGCACCAGCCTGGGACACAGACACGAGGACAGAGATAGACCTCTAGCGAGTAGGCGGCCACACTGCCTTCTCCTGGGTCCCCCATTTCCTAACCCTGACCTCAGCAGGGTCCAGCTCATCCTGGGACACGAGCAGGACCTCCCTGTTCTCATCTGCAGCACGACTGTGGTCAACTTCTCCATCCAACTCAGAAAACTGGTGCTCTGTGAAACGGCCGTGCCTCGTGCCAAGTATCTCCCCAGCATCGGGGCCCTTCCCCTGGCTGTGACGCAGCGCTGCTCTCCCTCTTTCAAAGGAATCTTCATCTGTCTGTTCCCCTTTTTGACTTCTCAATATTATTTTTTTTTTGTGGGGTCCCCCCAAGCTGGCATTTTGCTGCCCGACCACAAAAAAGGTGCAACTGGGAGACGCTGCAGTTCCCAGCATCTCCAGACATGCCACAGCCATGTCCGGGGGAAAAAAAACAAAACAAAACAAAACCAAACCCAACAAAAAAAGACCCACAGCCCCCTAAAGCACTGAAAGTCAGTCCTTGTTGAGTATATAAACACACACAAAAAAATAAGGCTTCTCAAGGAGAGCTGGTTGCAGCCCCTGAGAGAGGTGGGATCTCTCCCACAGAACTTCACCCCCAGCCACACGCTTGCAGGGAGAGAGCCTACAAAGGAAACTGCACATTCATCCCCATCCAGGCTTCAAGGGGGCGGCTGCCAGGAGCGGGGTGACCGTCGGGGTGAAGGGGAGGTGGCCCCAAATCCCCCTCGGCCCCCTTTTCCACCCTTTCTCCCCTCTTTCTCCCCCCCAGGCTCAGCCGGGCAGAAGCAGGGGGATCCTGTACACAACTTTTTCAAACTGCCAGGCAGAAGAATCCCAGTCTTTCCAAGGGAGTGTCGGTAAATCATCATTACATCCGACAACGCAACCAGAGGGATTAACCCTTTGCTGCCCCCCCCCGCGGAAAATAATCATAATAGTAATAGCAAACAAGAAGAAGGAGGGAATTTAACAATGAAAAATAGTAAAAGCCAGCCCCAGCTGTGTGAGAAAGAGGACGGGCAGGGTGCGTGCTGGGATTTTTTTTTTTTTAAACTTTTTTTTTTTTTTTAACTTTTTTTTTAAGACACACGGATGGGGATAGAAAGGATTTGTGCCCGCCTGGGTTTGTGGAGCAGATGAAGAACATGCCACCAGGCACCCACCCGTGCCTCAGCCCTTCCCCGGGCTCTCCTGCTTCCCGGAGGCTGGCGGTGGCCATCGATCTCCAGGTACCGTTGTCCCCACGGCCCCGCGGGACGGGGACAAGGGAGCAGCATATGCCGCCCCCCCCCCCCCCTCCCGGACCCAAGGGGGGCTGGGGAACCTGCCCCCCCTGCCCCTTCCCCCAGCGGTGTAGGTGTGCGAGGGGGAGCGGGGGAGGTAGAAATGCCCCTTTTCTCGCATCTCGCGTGGGTGCAACATCGGCGACCACCCCCCTCACCACCCCCCCCGGGTCCCCCCGTGGAACAATTCCCGGGCTGGGAGCTCCTCTTCCCTCCGTGTGAGAATATGGGGGGTATGGAGGGAGCGGGGGGCTCCTCCTGCCCTTCCCAACCCCGAAACCCCCGCTCTCACCCCCCAGCCCCATTTCGCACCCCCCTCCCCGCTCCAGCGTGGCCTCCCTTCTCTCCCAGCCCATTCTCCTCTCCAGCCCAGGAGTTTTCACATCATCCCCTGGCAGAAGGAATGTCTTCCCCCACCCCATCCCCAGCCACCCGGGAGCGGAGCTCCCCTCTCGGGGGCCGGCTCTCCCCTCCCGCAGCCCTCCCGGGATCCCCCGGCTCCCCGGGTCCCCCCATCCCCGCCCGGGATGCCCTTCCCCAGCGCCGGGAGAAGTCGGACTTTGTACTCACCCCCTGCCTGCTGCTGTAGCTCTGAGTCTGGAGACCGGCTCTGATTCCGGCTCCATCACGTTTAGTGCATTGTCTCTTTTGGGCAATTTTTGCGGCAATCCATCAGAAAAAGGGGGACAGGCCGGTTTGTGGGTACATCCTTCCCAGGAGCTCAGCTCTCTGCCTCTCTAAGGGGCTCAGCTGTGTCAAAGACACCCCCTGGCCCGGACGGCTCACTCCTTCCTCCTTCTCTTCTGGGTCCTTTTGCTTACACAGATCTTTTAATCCCATTTAACTCCCTCTCGGCAGACTGCAATTACCTTGGGAAAAAGGAGAGAGAACAGAAAGTACACGCTAGGAAGCCAGGTTGGCCCATGGTCGCTGGATTTCTTGTCTCTCCTTTTATTTTTTTTCCCCCCCCTTCTTTATTAATAGTACAACTTCTGTGATCTCTGATTTCCAAAGTCCTTGATTCAAAGTGTTTGGATTTTTTCTTAGCTGTTACTTTTTTGTTGTTGTCTGGTTGGTGGTTGTAATTATTATTTTTATTTGCAGTGCAGATGTGCCTCCCACCCCCCCAAGGAACTCTCCTCTGGACTTAGAGAGAAGAGGAAAAGGCAGATTTTGAGAAATGAAAATTATTTAAGGATGTGCCTGCCGCCTCTCTCTGCTGCCCTCCTCTGTAATATTGAAGCACTTACAAAAAATAATACAAAATAAATAAATAAAGAAAGAAAGAAACTCTTTTGGCCAGAAGAGCTGCTGAGAAGCAATCAAAGACCCCTTCCAGGCTCTGCAGAGAAAAGGCACAGGCCCCCAGTCTGGGGGAGGCCGCTGATGGAAATCACTTGCTCCTCTGCATACACCTGCCAGGGGGGCCAGGAGCCCACTTGCCCAAACTGGCTTCAGCCCACCTCACCAGAGGCTGGCGAAAGACTCATGTTCTAAGGTACCTGATACGGCTTTTCCTTGATGGAGGTGGTTGGGAGCCCACTGGGAGGTGGGGCAGGTCCACAGCATAAAAGTTCCCTTCTCTCCCTGCCCTGCTTCCACGGGGAGGGTGGGACAGGGGACTGGGTACGGGGCATCTCCAGACCCCCCCCCTTCTCCCACCACCTACTGATGGAACTAGACCCCAAGAGGGCAGGGAGAGGGGAGTGAATTTTCTTATGCAAGGTTCCATCAGAGTAAATCACATCCCGAGTCCGCTTCACCAGCTCCACCAGGAGAGGGGACTTTTCCCTGTGGATAAAACCTGCATCCTTCTGCCCCCTCCTCTTCCAGCTCCTGCAAACTCCCACTGAGCCAGGACCTGTGCACCCCCCAGGGTGACAGGCGGGTCCCTGTCACCAGGACACAGGTCTACGGGGTCCCTTCAGGGAGGAGAGGGCAACCCACTCCACTGAGCCCTCCCACCTCCTCCCTGCACCCCTGGGTGCCCCCTGGGCCCTGCTCCCTCCCCCTTTGCACAGCATCTCTGCCTTGGGCACTTACTTTGCAGCGAGGCGAGAGGCTGTGCACCGTCTCCTCACAGCCCCGCGTTCGTTGGCATTCATTTGTCCCAGCAGCTTACAGCAATTTCTACTTCTTATAAAACAATAAGAGTTTTTTTTTAAAAAAAAAAAAAGCAAAAAAAAAAAAGCAAAAAAGCAAAAGGAGCAAAGAAATAAAAATAATAATCCCCCAAGTCCCTTCCTCACTCCTTCCCCTTCAGTCTCACGGTGTCTCCTGTGCTGGGAGCCCGGGAGCAAGCCTGGGGTCCCCCCAAATTCAACAGATAATCCTTGCCCAGGGCTGGCGCGGGCAGGTCCCCTCCTGGGGCATGGATGCTGCAGGGATCCAGGAGAGAAGAGAAGTAGGGACCGGGCACTGGGAGGGACATGGATGTGAAAGAGGTGGAAATTATAAGGCTGCCCTTTTCCTTTTAAATAGCTGCAGCCAGGGGACTGGGCCGGCTGGCTGGGGTGCCCCAGGTATCCGGTTTCAGCAAACAGCAGCTAATGAGCAGAGATCCAGCCTCCGAGGGGCAGGTTCAGGGCTGTTCTGCAGGCATGGGCAGGCAGGGGGGCACCCCGGGCACCCCAGCAGCCAGGGATGGAGCAGGGATGAAGCCTGGGGAGGGAGGGAAGGGCTGCAAGTGAAGGGTGCCACAGTCACCACTGCTGCAGGGTGGAGGACAGGCTGCAGATCCTGGGGTTGGGAGGTCCAGAGGGGAAAGGATAAGTCCTGAGAGGTGCTGAGCATCCAGCACAGAGCTAGGCATCAAAGCTGGGCCACCCCATGGTCTCACTGCATAAAAGTAGGGGCCTCATTGTCCCCCAAGACAGGACAATGGACCAGGCAGAACACCAAAGCACCTCAAACCTGGATATGGGCACTAAACTTAGACACCCCTCATGGAACAAATACAGCCGCAAATAGGATCAACATTGACTCACGAAATACCTGAACTGGAGCTAGAGGGGAATGAAGTTACACTCAGAGCAGAAAATTCAAGGACCCACTGAACTGACTCAGCAATGCAGGTTTTACTCAAAAAGCTGACCAAAAATTAAGGTTTCCAACATGAATCAGATCTCCTGTACTCACGATGTCTTCTGCTACCATGCATGCTCAGGACTTCTCTCCTTTAATATGTATATTTGACCCCTGGTTGTGCTTTTACATCTCCCAATTTCTATAGGCATAAGATTTTGTCCATACCTTTGATCTGCATTTTGCTTCCTTGCTTGCTGTAACAGATGAAGCTTTCAGAATAACAACAGAACATTTGAAACAAGCAGTGTCATGTCTGGGGTAGATAACTAGCAGCCTCACGGTCCACTGTCCTCAAGAAAAGCTTTTCAGAAGAGCACAGCTAAGTTACACAGCCAGATACTCCTAAGAAACTCCTATGCACAGACAAACCTGTCCCAAGACCCTCTGAAGGCCCAGGAGCTCAGACGACCCATCCAGACCCGCTTTAAGGATGGGGACTTCAGGACAAAAGGCAGTCACATAATGACACAAAGTATGTCAGAAATCACATCAAATCTTGATTTTTCTTAGCTATTTTTCCCCAGCTGTTTTTTCTGTGTTTCTCAGTCACGCATTCCTCACTGAGAAACATAGTCTAGCCAAGTCTAAGTTTTTAAGATTTATTTTAAAATTAAAAAACCCCAACAAATCTATTTAAAAATAAAAATACTTTGCAAAGAAGCGTGAGGAAATTCCTAATGTTGTTGAATACACCTTGTATCCTCCTGCTCTTTTCTACCTTCTTCCTCTCCTACAAAAAAAACCCAAAACACCCTCTTTGCTCTGCCCAGAAAAGAACAAGGCAATGGATTCCTAGAGCCAAGGATACAGAAGAAAGGAAAAAGATGTGCTGCATCTTTTTGGAAAGAGGTACACAATCAAGATGTATCTGGGGAGCTGGTAGGGACTGGCGACGCTGCGGGTCCACTGCACAGCACCAAGGACCACCATAAACCACATTTTGTGTCCCGTCCTCAAGCATCCTGCACATACTTAGCTTTGCTCAGTTGAACACTTTCAAACCCAACACATGTAGAAAAGCTTTCCTAGCATGGAGACATAAATGGAGCTCAGCAGTAGGAAAAAGGGAATTAAGTTTAAAACAAAAGGAAACACAACATTGCTGAGGCCAAGAGTAGTGCCAAGTGAATTCAGGTTCAAAAATTAGACCTCATTCTTCAAAAAAGAGAAAAGCTACGACATATGATCTGAATAGAAATATATTTAGCAGATTTATTTTTCTTCCCTTCCAAATTTAAATAGAAGCCATTTTAAAACACTAAATAAACTGAAGTAAGTCAGCACAGCAGTTAAATTAAAAAAAAAAAAAAAGAATTGGAATTGACTGTTCTAGTTTAATTAGCCAAAATAAGAAAAGTACAGGGGAAGAGGAAATGCCACCACACACCACACAACATCAGGAACAGCGAACAGAACAGTTGCTTTTGACAAAATGCACCTCTCCAAAAAAGCAGCATGTCATTACTGCCTAAATAAATACAGCATTTAAAATATTCATCCGTATTTAGCCAGTTTCCAGAAGAATCAGTACCCAACTCTCCTCAGGATTCCTACGTTGGGTAAGCATCAAGGCTCTTATTAATATAATTTTGTCTCTTTGCCCCTCTTGGAAAACCAAGTGTGAAGGCATCTAGGAGCCATGGCGAGGGGGCGTTACAGCTGTGGACATGACTCACAGTGCCCAGCTTCAAGGAGCAGAGGAATCCCAGACACTAACCCTAGTTTGCCCTCCCAGTTTGGTTTGGCCTAAAGGCCACCACTGAATTACAGTTCAATCATTTTTACCTTTGCACAAGTCGGAAAAGTATCCTGAATCACAAGGAATTATAGGGATATATTTAGATAAATACCCCATTCAGGTTTAATACTGTGGCATGACCAGGCAGAAGGCACAGGCAGCATGAAACCCAAGGCACCGGAAAAACTTAAGGGAGGGATCAAACATGTGAGGAAGAGGTGGGATAAAGAGCCTTTCTCTCCCCTCCGGGCTGAGGATTTGCACCCAGCCTGGATCAGGAGTATCTGAACTTGGTACCTGGCTAAGAGTTGCTGGAGCCACATGGAAAAGGGATCCCACCCTGTGGGAAGTGTCACTGCCACAAAGGGGTGATGATCCACTGAAACTATTTCTGTTCCTTCTTGCTCCCTTCGAGGGCAGCCCATCCCCTCTGCCCTCATGTTCTCCATACTCTGGTGGGACGCTTATTCCCTGCACAGGATTTCCTAATCCCTGCACTACCACTCTGTGTGGATATTGTATGTAACGTGACCGTTCCGGCACTTCTCACACTCAGAGAATCATCTAGGTTGGAAGGGACCTTCAAGATCATCTAGTCCAACCATCAACCTAACTCTGACAAAAACACATCACTAAACCATGTGCCCCGTGGCAGAGCCAAGGTGGCCATGAAGGCAGAAGCTGACCCAGCTGGGCTCCAGCTAGCTGATGCTCCTGCCCATTTTTTCTTTCTGGCTTCAGCCATCACCACAAGAACAGGAGGTTTCTGCTGAGGAGCAGAACATGCAGCACTTCTGATTCTAGGGGCTGCTGTTTGACATCTATTTTGTGACGCAAAAGCTGCTGGAGGTTATCTGTCTTGTTCCCAGGGTGCTACTGAGGGGATTAATTATACAGGAGATGAACAGAAAGCTTGAAAATAATGTATGTAACTAAGCTACTGCCCAGTGCTATTTTCTCCTCCTCTCCACAGCTTTTCTGACAAGCCCTGTCCCTTCCTGTGCCACAGGCCAGCGGTGACATGTTTGAACTTCTGCAGCCGTTTGATGTAAAATGTTTTAAATTCTTTTTGGGAACACTAAAGGCTTTTGTCTCTTGACCGGTGCGGTGGGGATGCCATGTCTGGCAAAGGCTGATCTTTCTTTGCTTTCCAGCTATACCCTATCACACCGGGCTGCCCGGCCAGCTCAGGGGTAGGAATGGCTGTTAATCATTAAAGTGAGCCTTTTTCCCATCAGAATGAAAGGAAACACAATGCAGCGATGCAAGTCTGAGCCCACCCCTCTAAGGAAATGCTGCCTTCTGATTAAAACTCTGTCATGCACTTCTGTGTAGATATTTAGAGAACTACAGTTTTACAGGACGGCTCTAAAGCAAATTGTTCATCTGCAGTTAAAAGCAGGCAGCGATGAACTGCCAGGTAAGCCATGAGGGAGTAACACATCAGCACACTTTGACAGGAAGAAATTACAGCTCTTAAATCCTGACTGTCTTTATTTAAGATATCTGGCTTAAATAAAGGCTGATAAAGGCTGCCTGGTTTAACTAACACCCCTTTATTTTCTCTGTCTGTCCAACTGTTCCTCAGCGGCATTCAATCTATCCCTGCTTTCGGATCTATTCCATCACTGGTGCTATTGGTGGAAAATAGAAGAGTTTCAACAATACTCGGCAGCTTGGAGCAGTGTTATTCAGTCTAAATACCAGCCCAGGTTGTTCTGCCTTCTCTGGCATAGTGTGGGGCTCCTGTGCTACCTTCTGACCTGCTCAGCAGATGAATGAGGCCAGTTTCCACATTCTACCATGGTGGGAAAAATATCCCCCATCAAAATCATAGAACCATAGAATGATTTGGGCTGGAAGGGACCTTGAAGATCATCCAGTTCCAACCCCCCTGCCCTGGGCAGGGACACCTCCCACCAGACCAGGTTCTCAAAGCCCCATCCAGCCTGGCCTTGAACC
>BJBW01004526.1:34450-50193 GCA_004320125.1 Scolopax mira | reverse complement strand
TCATAGGAAAGAATTTCTTTCTAGTATCCAATATAAATCTCCCCTCTTTCAATTTAAAAACATTACCCCTTGTCCTGTCACTGCACTTCCTCACAAAGAGTCCCTCCCCAGCTCTCCTGTAGGCCCCCTCTAAGGACTAGAAAGTCTCAATAAGGTCTCCCCAGAGCCTTCTCTTCTCCAGGCTGAACAACCCCAGCTCTCTCAGCCTATCTTCATAGAGGAGATGCTCCATCCCTCTGATCATCTTCATGACCCTCCACTGGACCCGTTCCAACAGGTCCATGTCCTTCCTGTGTTGAGGACTCCAGAGCTGGACAGAGTGTTCCAGGTGGGGTCTCACAAGAGCAGAGTAGAGAAGCAAAATCAGCTCCCCTTGACCTTGTGTCCACGCTTCTTTTGATGCAGTCCAGGATGTGGTTGGCTTTCCGGGCTGCCAGCACACATTGCCAGCTCATGTTGAGCTTCTCATCCACCAATGCCCTCAAGTCCTTCTCCTCAAGGCTTCTCTAACCCACATGCAGGACCTTGCACTTTGGCTTGGTTGAATTTCATGATGGGCATAAGCCCACCTCTCCAGCCTGTCCAGGTCCCTCTGGATGGCATCCCTTCCCTCCAGCATGTCGACCGTGCCGCACAGCTTGGTGTGCCTCAGCAAACTTCCTGAGGGTCCACTCAATCCCACTGTCCATGTCTCCAACAAAGATGTTGAACACTGGTCCCAGTAATGACTAATGCCATTTGTCACTGGCTTCCACGTGGACACTGAGCTGCAATCCTCTGAGCGCAGCCATCCAGCCAGCTCCTTATCCACCAAGTGGTCCATCCATTAAATATGTGTCTCTCCAGTTTAGAGACCAGGTGATGTTGTGTGGGACAGTGTCAAATGTTTTGCATAAGTCCAGGTAGATGATGTCTGTTGCTCTCCCCTTAAAAATCCCCAAATCTTAAACAAAGGATTTCTGTGTATACATGTGCTCTAATCACCCAGTACCAAAACAACTACTTTTCAGTAAAATAGAGCAGCTCTTTAAGAACAGACAGACACTAGACAGTAATTTAGGACAGAAAGCAAAGACTCAGACCCAATAACAAACCCATGGGAAGTTTCAGAGCATTGAAATAAGATTTTTTTCCCCAAGTTTAAACTTCATAACGTTACTGAATCTGTAAGTCTGTATCCTAGCAATATGGGATCTGTAACATTTAAGCATAGTCAAATCTTAGGTGAGGTGGCAATTCCAGAACATGTCAGTGCAAAATGATTTGGTATAATTGGCTACTAAATTATTTGAAAGAATACTTACTAAAACAGTAACACTTGCTATAATTTACACTGCACATCTTATTTACCTGATCCAAGCAGCACCTTAGCCCAACACTACTTAATGGTTTGATAAAACAAGACTGCAGCCAAAACAGAGCAGCTGATGATTCTTCCAACTTTCCCTTCCCAGTTTATTGCCTGGCAAATCTTCTTTCAAACTCTTCTTTTATGATGCCACTCAAACAAAGGTGGTAAAAAAAAAAAAAAAAAAAAAAAAGAGCTGGAAACTGCAGAATCTTCATTTCTCAAGTGTTAACTAGTTCCAGTAGAACCCCAAGTCAAGACAGGTCAGAAATGGCAAAATGACAGCCATCCAAAACTACAATTAAACGTAAGAAAAATTGTCTGATTCAGAAGAAAAATATATTACTCATTAAAGAAAATCCCAGCATTGAATACCTTTTAATAACCACTAATTCCCTTGGGACTAGTAATACTTCATTACAGCTTTCCAGGAAAGCAACTGCCTTACTTTGAATATTTGTAAGTGGCAAATGGAACCTCAGGCTGAAAATGTAAGGCAGCCTTCTGTCCATCACTGGGCTGTCCCTGCTGCTGGGCTGAAGAAGTCCATACTTTGCCTGCCCTGTTATATTGCAAACCCTTGCCTTCAGCCAACCACATCTTACCCAACAGTGCTGCTGCTTCTACATCAGGCCTGAAGGATGTATGAAATATGGGGAACGGCACTCAAAGGGTCATGCTGAATGCAGTAAATCAACACAAACAGCCCAAAATACTCTCTGAGGCTGAGCTCAAAGGCTGCCCAGTCAGAACCAGTTACGACCAAGGGTCGTAACCGAAGGGTTCATACAACCAGGGCCATACAATGAATGAAGCCACGTTGTGCACAACACGTATTCTAGAATAAATCTCTAAATTCACTTTTTTCTGTTAACTTTCACTCTTGCTATTCCAATCCAATGAAACACTACTGGCAAAACATTCAAAGGAGAATCAACTTAAGCTTCTTAACATTGAGAAGGAAGAAATGCTTGGTACTAAGTGGTGAGAGATGCTGCTGTAGAACACCTACAAAAATAAGGCCACTTTTAGTTAAGTGCCTGAAATACAGATCTAGTGATCTAACTAACAATATCCAGTTAATGCACTCAGAGATACACCTAGTTTACAAGGTATTTTACAAACAAACAAAAAAAAAACTTTAACCCACCAAACTGGCAAAAAAAGAACCGTTTGACTGCAATCTTTCTGAAACAGAGAGGTAAGGAGGATGGCAATTAGAAGAAACTGCCTTAAAAAGTAAGGAAGAATAGGACCACCATAGGAATACAACACACGTGGAGAAACAGACAGATTCTACTTTGATGGAAAAAAGGCAATTTTTACATACTGCTGTAAATTGCCCACACAAGAAACCTGGATTCTTATGCCAATACAGAAAGGGGAAAATAATCGATTTTGCTAACTCTGGCAGAAAGAGAAATTTGCCATTTTAAGAAGTGTTCTTTCCTTCAAAAACAAGGAGGTGTGAACTAAGAGGGCAGGAACAAAACACTTTAAAATCTTGTCTTCTCTAAGCAAACCATCCTCGTTGAGAGATAGTTGTTACATCTAAGAAATTAGGGGGAAAAAAAAGGACACTGATTACCCGCATAGTCTGAAATTGTTATCCCTTATTTTAATAACTACTTGTGAGGAGCCTTCGGGAAACGTTTATGTTTCTGGGATTCAATCCAGAAGGAAAAGAGAGGCTGCTGGGTATTGTTCATAAAATGAAACTTAACCTGGAAGGAGTGGTAGGTGGCATGAGAGCATACCAGCAAACCAATAGGAAAGCACTGCAGTTTGAAAACATGCTTCTGTCTGCAGGGCCATTTGAAAGGAGAAAAACCAGTCCCCGGGGGCAAAAAGGTAAGAGGAATCATCACAGCCTAGAACCACGTTTCCCTTCTTTGAGGGCAGTAGAGCAGGCTGAGAAATATTCTCCCAATAAACTCCAGGCTTGCAGATGTGGTAATGAGGGGCACCCAGTTCTCACTAGTCATGGACCACAAAACAAAAAAGAATTCAACCAAAGGAAGTCACTGGCACCTAAGAGCAGGCAGCATGGCATCCCCTGTATGAAAATGTCTGTGCCTGGCCAAGCTGCACTGGTCTGACTCTGTACCCCTCCCCAAAACTAGTGTGCAAGACAGAATGGCTTTCAATGTTGGAAGCTATTTCGTGTAAAAAAAAAAAAAAAAAAAAAAGAAGAAAAAAAAACCCCACACAGGCGGTACAGTAATTATGGCATCCCAAACTGGAAATTTGCTAAAAAGTTACAACATTAAGATGGTACGAAAAAATCAGAGCTAGAGCAAGATGAAAACTTTTAGACCATATATAGCATAATATAAATCACTGAACTAATTGTTTTAATTAAATTGTTATACAGATATGGCTTTCTTTTAACAAACAGAAATCTCAACAACATAAGGTTCACATTAAGTCTCCAGGAAAAATAAAAATTTGTTTTCCTCATAGCTATTAATTATATAAATATCATAATCACACATCTTAACACAGGACCTTTCGATTCCCTCCATTTTGTGAAAGGTGCACAAATAGGGTATAACTTTGTATTTTGTGTTCAGTGAATGAACAGCACGGACTGGGCATGAATTTTTGGTACTAATGAAGCATGAAGCCTTGTGGGGATATAAAGTCACCAAACCCCCCATGTTGGAAGTGCATCAGGATCCAATTCCAAAACTACGTACTAGTTTTATACAAAACTGACAAAATGGTCTATTTTACAAAAAACATACCTGTTTATTTAGACTTATCAACAGATGGCATTACAGCCAAAGTCTAAAATATTCTTATGTCAAGGGAGACAGTATCTTCACAGGCTAGGATCAAGCATAGCTAGGGCCTTGCCAAATTTTACTAAGACCAACTAATCAAATATTTTTCTTGTCTGCTATATAAACATGCAGGGGAAAAAGCAGAGAGAAATAGTACACAAACGTTGCAGAGACCTCTCAGTCTGAAAATAGGTCTTCAAAGTTAAGATTAGTTTGCTTATTTATGGGCTGCGTAAAGGAAAGCGGGGAATTTATAAACACCTGTCAAAAGAAACAGCAAACGATATTGGGAACACTGGTGTGTTAAAATACCTTTGAGACAAACATTATTTTCTTTGTAATAAGACTACTGTAAAAGATTTATTCTCATAATAAGCCAAATATTCCATGACAGCTCTCCCAATAACAGATCTGAAGTAAAAAGTAAACCAAGCACTTTGAAGAAGCACCACGAAAACAGATCAGCGCAGCAGCCATGTGTCTGCAGCATCCCTCCACCCTCAGGATCCCAACCCAATATTTTACCATCAGAAGTAGGACTTGTCATTTTAAACATACACCAAGGCAGGCAAGAGAAAATTTTGGTATTTGCTTTAAAAATATTCACAGAACAATTACATCAAGAAAGGCGTTGGGTATTGGTTTTGGAATAATTCAAATTGATGAGCAAATATCTGGAATGAAAGCTTCCTTTGGAAACCAGGATGTCAGTGGTAGAGAAACTGTATCTAAGAGCAGGTATTTCCCACAGCCTGGTGGGAACACCCAGGTTGAAGAGAAGGATCTCAATTTTAGCTGCCTACCAGAATCACATCCAGTAGCAAACCTTCACTACAGGATATGCAAACACTGATATGATACCCAGATCATCTCTGAAATTAGAAACAACATCAGAAGTAGATCAGCATACGGAATATCTTGCTCAGAAGATCTTCACATCATTGCTAAGATAGGTACAGAAACTCAAGTTAAAAGAATGCAACATGCAACATTCTACATGAAAACTCTATTCTTATTCTCATTGAAAAATGGGTCTGTCAATGAAAAATGATCATTAATCTTGCAGTTTAATAATAGTAATACTACAAAGCTTCTATGTAAAAGAGCTCCCAGGGCTAAATGAATGCCAGCCAGGCACAGTGAAAAAGAAAATCTGATTGCAAATGGTCAGAACCTGCTCACTAAAGGCTCAACCACTGAAAATAGATTAGTCAATATGAACTCTGCAATAGTTGCTGAAACAAGCCACAACCCATTCCATCCCACTTGTGGAAATGAGTATCAAGTACTAGCAAGAACTGTGCACTGAATTCATAGAAAATAAGGAAATTGGTATCAAGTGCAGATTAGTCGTATGCCACGTGGCCAAAATGTACATACAGCAGATGTTCCCAGAGTTAAGATTACCAAAGCACTGCAGAAAAGCTTGTTAAAGAGGAGTTTGGAAGCGAAGTGCAGTTGAAATTGAAGTTGGAGAATGATCAGAAGAATCGGGTAACATTGTGTGAAGCTCATAAATTAGGTCTTAACCACAGCCCTAACATAATTCCTTTTCACTATTCTATTACCTGTTATTCTGAAGTAAACTGACTGACCTGTCTTCCAGGAGGCAAAACACCTGATGATCCCCAGCCAGGCTCGTAACTTGTGAAGATTTGTACCAAGCTTAAAGGTCAAGGGGATTCAGAACTACACCAGCAAAGAACACACACCCATTAACACTTTCTTCCGGCTTAAAATACTAGCATTGCTGCTTTCTGCATCCTACTCATAAAATGCTCCATTTGGTGTATCATCCTCAAGCGAAATCTCCTGTACATTTCCTTAGAGATACTGAAAAAAGCCCCTTTCTTCCACCTCCTTGCCACACTTGCCACCTGGCAACTGTGAGTAAATATCACTCTGCTCTAACCCTTACCTTCCTAGTCTTTGAGATATTGTTTCTGTGTTTATGATGATCTTTATTTACTTTTATAATCATCCTTCTTGACAGAAGGAGCCAGGGAGAGGAGGGCACATGTAATAAGACAACTACCTCTGAGTATCAGTTAGACCTTTTGAATAATTTTCAAATATGCAAATAAGTAGTTTCCCATTTGTCTGGCCCCTATCGGCTGGCAATTTTCCTGTACGTATCAAGGTATGAGTCAGCTGAGGAAGAATGTGAAGAGATGCTAATGCAAGCAACGGAAAAGCACCATGTCATGCTTGTGTTGCTGGCAGAGCAAAGGACAATACAGTAGATAGGGGAGAAACATAAACGTGAAGACCCCTTAGAGTGAATCCAAGAAGCTGGAACCTTCTGTGGTGGATGATAGCCAAGGAAGAAGCTTATTCAAGGAGGAGATGTCAACATGTTAAGAAAAGATGCCAGGAGGATGGCTTCAGTAACTGTGTTTTTAACAAGACAAGGAGGTAACCCAGTTGTCAGAGGCCAGCAAGAAGAGCTAGCAGTAACCAAGGTGGTTAATGAAGGAGAAACCGTAAGGGTTACCCAAAGAAACTAAGAAAGAAGAAGTGGGAGATTCAGGCCATGAAACTGGGAGATGAGCCCCCATCCTGAATGCATGGAGCAAGAAGAGTGCGACAAAACCCATGTCATGGGCCCAAGTGTGGAGACTCGCAAGAGAGGAAAGCAGGAAACAAAGGGAAATCTCAAAGGAGCTTTCTGGAGTTCTACCCTGGCCTCAGCAGTCTTAAAATTGTGGCAGATCATCCAAAAAAGTTGTTAAGGTAGTATGCCAAATTGCATACTGTAGTATCGCTGGCATGAAGGAGGCAAAGAAAAGCAAAGAGAGGAGAGCAGAGGTGGGTCTAATATGAAATGAAAAAAAAAAAATAAACAGAGGATGGTAAATAGCTTAGTGCAGAAGCTACTGAATGAATGACTAGAACAGTAGGAGGGAAACCAGGAAAATACTGACACAAAAGTCAAGGGAGGACAGGATTTCAAGACTGGGCATGATCAAGTGTCAAAAACAGCAAGGAAGCCAAGAAGGATGAAGATGGAATAGAGACCCTGAGACCTGGCCAAGAAAAGGTCATTAGAGATCTTAGAAGCTTCAAGGCAGGCAGAATATCTATACTTAAGTCAACTTAAAAAACAGTTCTAGGGTGTAGTTACGGTACAGGAAGTTTCCGTTTTGGAGTCACAGGTCCTTCCATGAAACAAAAATTAATAGGGCCATCATACTTCCACTGTTTCTTAATGCCCCCAAAAGTGTCATATAGAGATTTTGAGTTCAATATCCCATTGTAATTGTAATCAACAGCAAGAAGAATAGCCAGCCTTTATAAAGTGTTTTTCATCCTTATAATGTGGAGCCCTTATAAAAGGCCAATAAGCCATTCCAGGATAAATGGGAAGCCACACATGAAGAAGCACACACACAGCCCAAGGTCAGCCAGTCGAGGAGTAGCAGAACCACGCAGAGAACACAGGTCTCCCAAAGCCCAGACCAGTTCTCTACATTCAAAGTTTTTCTGCTTTGTCCAGCTAGAGATAAAGTGAATTTCAGAGGTAACTATTTCAGCAGCTTGTTTATTTTCCTCTGTATATTCCTGATGGGGAAGGAGAATCATTTTGGGTTTGCTTAACAATAGTTTTTTGGGGGAAACTGAGAATTCAGAAACTTTGCTCCTTTAATTTCTGACCACAAAAAGTTCAGATTCCTTCCCAATTATTCAGATTTGAACTTTTAACAGTAATTACAGATTTCTGCTATAACCAGCCACAGTCTTTATACAGCAGAGAGCATAAATAACATTTGAATTGCTAATTGCAAAAAACAAAAAAGCAAATATTTTCTTTCCTTGAGGCATAAAAGCTCTCACTTGTCATCTCCCTGCCTTCCTCATTACTGTCTCTTTTATACATAAAAAACGGCCAAGAAAGAATACACATTCCCTTATTTCTCAATTTCACATCAAGTAAACTGACCAGCTTAGAAATACAAGGAATGAGGTACTGGGCCTTGCACAAACTGCTCACTCCAATTCTCAAAACCACGATCCTGAAGCGCTGGAAGAAACCAGAGAACGTGCCACAGGAGCTTTTCATTCTGACCAACTCCGACCCAGCTATTGGTGACGAAGGGCAGCGGGCAAAGGAGAAGGGAGGGTGGGTGAATGAATGAGTCAGATGGATTATGGAGACAAAGCCCCATTCCCCAGCCTAGCAAAACTGGCTATTTCCAGCAGACAAAATTCTATTTATTATATAGCAGTAAAAAAGAACAGGTTTCTTGACGTAACCTCAGACAAAAGACATTATGTGTCCATAAATCTATAAACTAATGGGAAGTCAAAGCAAGAGCAGATCAAAATGCAGGTGTGAAAGTAAGAGCAGGGCCCGAGAGCTGTAGTAAGAAGGATTCCTCTCATGAGGAACTCTAGAGGGGAGATGAGTGATGCTTGCTTGATGAAGAGAGGAGCAGCATTTTAGGCTTCTAGGACCACAGGACAGAATGCCAAAGGGACAGCAGGGAAAATGACATGCAAAGAGCAGGGCAGAGAGAAGCGGGAGGAGGACTGGGGGGTGTAGGAGGAAATGAGAATAAAGAAGTAGGCGGGGTGGAAACATGCTGGGCCTTAAAGGTGCAGGAGAAGAACCTGACTGGGACATGAGGGTAGGAAGCCTGGGATGGGATTCAGGAAAGGGTTCACGAGGTCAGGAACTAGCAAAAGTTCTATGTTGACTACCTTTAAGATACCAACCTGAGGTTAGTAATAGGATGGGGCAGGTCAAAGACGGAAGGATAAAGCAACAGTCTAGGCCGAATCTTGGCAAAGCACCACAGGACACACTATTAAACTGGTTTTAAACTCTGCTGCATAGTCTCCAAGTTCTGAAACGTTCCCAATATTCTGCATTTTCATTCCCAACTTAAAATGAAAACTTGCAATTAATTAATTATGAAAACATACAGCAGCACGCTTGGTTGCTCTCTTTCTCAGCAATGCACATACACAGACTGCCTTTAATAGCAAAAACATGAGTACAGGGCACAAATATGTTATAGATTTTTAAGTTCATCATACGTCCCTTAGAAGGAAGAAGGAAACAACAACATCAGAATAGACAGCAAGTTGCTGCCCTAGCAAGATGACAAGCATTTGGAGGTTGAACACATCATCTGGATATTTTTGCTAAAATAACACAATGTGCAACAGCCAGTAATAGAGATTTAAATGCTTTTCTTTAGGCTTCAGAGTTAACACAACTGGAGAGTTCAAATATTTCAGAGATACCATTTATGGCTGTCCATTAATCTGGGCGCTACTCGTATTTTCAAGGTTGTCTTCCAGACCAAAAATGCCAGAAGCAGTATTTTTTCAAGTTGCAATCCTGAAGCATCACTCAGCAACGGATTCTGGAAATGGAGTTACTACAAAACACAGAGGGTTCTGTATGAAAGTCTCTGGTTACAATTCTACCCAAGGTTGGGAGAAGCAAATGGAAAAATGAGTCCAGAAGCATTTCATCTTTTGCTTGCTAATGACTGAGATGTAATTCCTGTCTGACAGCTGTGTAAAATGAGATAATGAGCTCAGTCGTGCTCTTGAGGGACAGCTGTCCATATCACAGTTACCATGAACCACACCTCCTTTCTGACACTTGAAAGGCCAAAGGTCCAAACTGTGATGCAGACTGAATCTCCTGCTACACGAAGGTCAGCTGAAATTTAGGGGAGGAGGCGGTAAGCAAAGATACCTGTACATCTGGGATAAGAAAAAAACTTCTCCAGAGACACCAGCATTTGGCTGTGTTTCTAAAAGTACTACAGTAGTCACAACCCCATCTCAGACTGGAAAATTATATCAAAACTCCTCAAACTGTTTACTGTATTTCATTCCAACGTTTCTGACTCCTTATTCTACCCTAGAAACTTGCCTACAGAACCAGATTTCAAGATAAAACCCAAGAACTTAACAGAACGCACATGTAAACATTAATATAACCTCATGATCTTTCAGTAATGTAATTCTTTTCCCATAACTCTCTTCTCATTTCATTTTACTTAAGAGCTTGACCTAAGAAATGCCACACACAGTTCTCAGATGGGAGCAGAGCGCACATAGGACAGAATCAAACTGCTTCAGCTTTAAAAGTCAACTTTGGAAGCATGAATGTCCAATGTTAAATTTACAAACCCCTACATACACGACTGTCTCTTCACTCAAACGTTGGAAGACTTCATTGCTTCTGTTGAGGTCAACTCTACATTCCTGGGCGCTGACAAGAATTAGGCTATTTACTTAGGTACCTTAAATGTGGTTTTTAAAGTCTAATTTTAGGTGTTTGGGTTTAACATTGTTAATGTACACTCTTAAAGACATAGCACTTTCATTTAAATGCATCTATAAAGCACCTTGCGCTTTTATGAAGATAAATAATATTCTCCCTTTTTCTTTTATGGATACTTTTATATAAAATAAATGGTGCAGAACAGCTGCAGTATTCCACCTCAGAGGAAGCTGCATTTTAGCCTGTCATAAACATTTGACGTAAATACCATGATCACACTGAAGAGCTATGCTCTCTAAAAATTATTCCCTTCCTTAAATTTATCACTATGTCCTAGCTTTTGTAGAGCTGTGTTTCAGCCCATGAGATTTTCAGAGCAGAGATTGCCTTAATTTTGTGTGTCCAAGTCAGCACTGAATGCCCTGTCAGCAATTAACACGTGATTTTTGGCCTTGTATGTCTGTCATAAATATTTAAAGCTCGGGCAGCAAATCCAAAATCTTAATCTTTATCATGAATAATGAAGAAAAAAAAAAAAAATGTCTCATTTACAAAATGGTAATTGTTGTGGGAGAGCAGAATTCTGTAAGGCTGGCATACGTATTCTGTAAAGTGCCCTGGCATCCATCAGAGCCAAAAGCACTTGAAAAATGTCAAGTCATTACTGTGAGTAAGGGGGCAGCACGAGGTAAATTAACCTCAAGAGCATGAGAAGTCAGTTACCCCCTTGAATGTACAAAGGCCAAAATGCCTCAGTTATCTCTTCCCCCATGCTAGATAACACAGCTCTACTCAAAACAGGCTGATTGCATAACTATAGGGCAACAGGTAGGAGGGCATCTAACAGTACCCCCAGAGCATTATATATTCTTCATGGTTCAGCCTTCCCTTGGAAAGGGGCACCTTCTGAAGCTACAGGCAACTGTCAAAATTCTCTGCCAAAATGGGGAATCACTTTGGAGGAGCCTGGCATCTTTTGTCTCGTCTTGCTAGCATATTACACCAAGGAGTTCCTTCTTCAGGGACTCCCTGTTAACCACTGGGCTCCCAAATGGATTCCAGAAGGGTTCCTTGTCCTGACTAAAGACTCTTAAATCTTGGATTTCCTCACTGCTATCCCACTGGAGAACAGAAACAGGAATATCTCAGGTGAGATACCCTTAGGCGTGATTTTCCTGCTACAGGAATCTGCTTTGGCTTCCTTTGAGACGAAGTCTCTCTCAGGCTTGATTTCTGAGGAAATTGCTACGTTAGTGTCAGAATACTCATTTCTGAGTGGAAATTAACTGCCTCGTTTACAAAAACCAGCCAGCTTGGCTCACCACAGCACTAGCATTAGCATTCACATTCCTAGCCCCTGAACGTGGTGTAAAACACAGATGAAGACCGGTGACAACAGAATGGCTTCTTTTGGCTTTACCGGCACCATCACGATTTTCACTCCCAGGCCCTTGAGCACCACAGAACCCCCTCTTCTCAAGGGCACTCTTTCCAGAATTTCCCCCACAGCCCCGAGGTAAGAACAGGACACAGATCTGGGAGTACTAGCACCGGGATCTGCACCGTTCAGCTCCCAAGCACAGCGAGGCATGCATTGCACAATGATTTTATTCCCACAGTTGCGAGCACAGTAAGACCCACATGGAGAAAAAAACTGACACTCCAACGCCAGGGGTGCATCCTTGGACACCAGCACTACAAACCTCTGCTCCCATCTCCTCAACGCTTTCTTTTTGACCAGTATTATCCTCCCCAGTGACCCGAAAATGACAGAAAATAATTTCACACCGGTGATGATAAAGGCTGAGTCTAGGATGAATACACCAGCGACAGAAGGTAAAAGGGAAAGGGCAGAGAGGCTTCTTACAATTAACTAGGGCTAAGATCTTCCATAAACTAAACAGGGAGGGAAAGAATCAGGTCAATTCCATATAGCATATAAGGGAGCTAAATGACAGACACAGAAAAAGAAGGCTGGGGAGAGGTTCAGAAACAGAAGGAGAGAGAGAAGATTAAAACAAAAGCAGATAGAATGAGAAGAGACATGGAAACACAAGGACAGAAGGCTAAGGAGAAGGACAGCTAGGAATAGAGAGGTGATATAAAGTGGTCACTCACTTTGTCTGGAAGATTTTCTGGAGGGAGATGGATTATCTTCAGTGCTGGTTTCTGGGGCGCTGCCCTTCACACTCCTTCTCTGAGACCCATCCTCAGAGTGTTGCTGTCTATTCCAAGAGCTTCTTCAAGAAATATTTCGAAGGCGAAGGGATTGTGGATGAAATCAGGATCTCAAGTATTAAAACAATCTGCTTGGGATTGTCAGTCCCCTAAAACTGCTGGGTTTATCCCAGGATGGAGATACTCCCTCCTTTTTGGCAGCTAACTACTAAACGGGTGTTCCCCTGGGAGACAGCCTTTCCACCGATGGCCAGATTATTTCAGAGATCAATTTCCCCAATCTCCCTACCTGTAAATCTCTCTTCTCTTTCCTTTAGGTAAAGGTCCTTAAGGGTGGGCAATTCTCTTTCTCTGAAAAAAATTCTTGCTATCTCTGTGGATATTTTCAGTGAAATCTGCCTTTTCCTTTCCCTGTAACTAGGAGGCGTGTCTTCTCTCCTTGCACAGGATAGTTGAAGAAGACCCTGTTGGGATTAGGGATCTTCCTTGGGATGAAGGAAGATGAGGTCAATATTGGAAATTACCTTTATCTCCAGTGATAAAGGGAAGATCTAAATCTGCCTCTGCCTTCTTTCCCTTGTTTTGCTCTCTCTGCTGCCTGCTGAGCAGATGAAAATAATTAAAATTACTAGGTAAGTATCTGGAGCTTCTGCTTATTTCTGTCTCGGGGACTGCCTCTCTTGGGCATATGGGGTTTCTTCTGTGGAGACTCCCCTTACTGCCTGGTCTGGGGATAAGCTAGGGAAGGGCTGTCTCCTCTCCTTGGGGGAGGAATTTCCTCAGTAGTGGGAGGCAGTAGGTGGTAAGGGTCTCAGAACCCGGGGTCTAAGAACGCCTCTCCCCTAAACAGCTATGGAGGGTGCTGCAGGAGGCTCTATTCCACGGCAAGGAAGAGCAGACCCGCTTCTAGATAGCGACCGGGGCTGGGTGCCGGGGGCCTCTGCCCACCTTTGGCTCGTTAGCGGGGGAAAAGAGGCAAACGTTAAGCTGCCCCTCCAGTTGCCGGGAAGGGGGCTGGCGGGTGCGCCCCGGCCTGCCAGCGAGGCGGGGGTGGTGAAAGGCCGCCGGGGCGTCCCCCCCCCGCCGGGAACGGGGCTGCCTAGCGGGGTGTCCCCTCACGGCTGCGGATGGGGCGGGAGGGGGGGAGAGGGGAGGCGGGCAGGCTCTCTTCCCCACCCCGCCAGGCTACGGGGGTGTCCCTCTACCCCGGAGGCTGTCCCTGGCTTCCCCCCAGGCCCTAGCTCCTCTTGCCCGGGCCCGGCTACCACGGGAGGCCGCGGCGGCTCACGGGCCTGCGCGGGGCTGAGCGGCCGCCTCCGCCGCTCTTCCGCCGGGCCTCAGCTTCGTCCCCGAGGGGCTCCCCGGCCTCCGGTGCGGGGCGGGGGGGGGGGCCCGGCCGGGTGGCGCTGAGTCTCTTCAGGCCCCGCCGCTCCCGCGGCTGCTGCTCCGGGCTGCGGCTCCACTGCAGGCCCCGGCTCCTCCCCGGCCTGCCGCTCCGCCTCTCCCGGCTCCCCCCGGCCGCGGCCGCCCCCGCCTCCCCGGGTTAAGGAGGCGCCGGTGGTGGGGGGAGCTGCGGCCGCCCCCGCGCCCGCTCTATCCGGTGGAGGGGAAGAACCCGGCTCCGCCCGGACCAGCCGGGGCCGCGGCCTTCCCCGGCACCCCCGCCCCGGGGGTTCGATTCACCCTGCAAGTAGCCGCCGGCCGTAGGGTCCTCGCCCTTCAGGCCGCTGCTGGCACCGGCCCCTTCTCGCCCCCCCCCGGCTGGCGGCGGCAGCTGCTGGGCCACCCCCTGCAACAGCCGCTCGCCCGCCCGGCGGGCATGGCCCCCAGCCCCGCACGCTGCTCTCGAATGGCCGCGTGGGCCGGGGAGCCCCCCCCCCGCCGGTGGGGCTCGCCACTCGGGGCGACCTGCCCCGTTCCTGCCAGCCACCCGAGGGTTGTGCCCTACTCCAGGCCCGGGGCGCTCAGTCTTCTCCCACCCCCCAAAAAAATTCAGCTGTCCATGGCTGGTAATCATCCCTCGCCCCTTGTGGTTGTCAATGACCTATTGCGGCCCATGTCCCCAAGGCTGAGGTGTTTCTGCTGCAACCCCATTAAAGTCTCATCGCCATCTCTCCAACCTGGGGAGGAAGAACACCAGGCACCAGTATAAGTTAAGGGTGGACCTGCTGGAAAGCAGTTCTGAGGAGAAGGATCTGGGAGTCCTGGTAGATAGCACACTTTCCATGCGCCAGCAATGTGCTCTTGTCGCCAAGAGGGCCAATGGCATCCTGGGCTGTGTAGGGAAGAGTGTGGCCAGTAGGGTGAGNNAGGCCACAACTGGAATACTGCGTCCAGTTCTGGGCTCCCCAGGACAAGAGAGACAGGGATCTACTCGAAAGAGTCCAGTGTAGGGCAACAAAGATGATTTAAGGGGTTGGAGCATCTCCCTGATGAGGAAAAGCTGAGAAAGCTGGGATTCTTTAGTCTGGAGGAGAGAAGGCTGAGGGGAGACTTTATTAATGCTTCCAAGAACCTAAAGGATGGGGTTGAAGGAGGATGGAGCCAGACTCTTTTCAGTGGTTCCCAGTAACTGGACAAGGGGCAACGGGCACAAGCTGGAACATGGGAAGTTCCACTCAAATCTGAGGAAGAACTTTCCAGTGAGGGTGGCAGAGCCCTGGAAGAGGCTGCTCAGGGAGGATGTGGAGTCCCCTTCTCTGGAGATGTTCAAGCCCCACCTGGATGTCGTCCTAAGTGATGTGCTCTGGGCAACCTTGCTTTGGCAGGGAAGTTGGGCTAGAAGGTCCCTTCCAACTTTGAAAATTCCATGATTCCGTGATTCTGTAACCTGTTACAACCTGTTACATATAGAAAACCCTGTGAAGGACATACAATGTTGTCCCACTTTCACCCAGTTGGCTGAAAATTGGGAGTCTTGTGTCAGTGTGGTGCAAGACTAGTCCTGGGGATGTAGAACGAGGCAACCGTCTGTTATTTTACATCATGAAAGGGGACTGTGTGGTGAAGTAAACTAGATAGATCAGATACTCCCAAAATGTGTGTGTGAGAAAGAGCAGCTCCTACCTGAGATCCCCCCTAATCTGAGGCTAGTGCCATAGGCAGGCCACTTGGAAATCTGAAATGCAGGACCATGAAAGAGCCTCCCTCAAGGTCCCCACCCCGGTTATCTGAAAGATGCCCT
>BJBW01004526.1:21459-34200 GCA_004320125.1 Scolopax mira | reverse complement strand
AACTGTGGCCATGCTTCTCCCTGTCAAGGAGGGTTTCCTGCTCCTTTTCCCATATTATTATCTCATTAGACATCCCATTACAGTGTCCCTAATCATTACCAAGGGCCAACAATTATCTCTGTCCCTTCCACCTCCACACGCCACAGCAGAGCTCTGTCCTATTGTGTCCTTTCCCCAAGTCTTGCTCCAGTCCTCAGCACACAGCTTCGGTTCCCTTGGCCTTCTGCTTCTCCTTGGACTCCTCTTTGGACTAGGTGGGTTTTGGGTCAACCTGCTGTTCTCACATCAAGTTCTCCAGTTCCTTGGAGAATCCATCTAGGATTTGTGTCCGTACCCTACACATGCTTCTCTTAACTCTACTGAGAGACAAGACTGAGAAGCCTCGTTGTGCTGGGAGGCACTGACGGGTGGTATCTGCGAGTTGTTTGATCTACAGCCAACTGCAGAGGTGTTTGAAAATTGTGGTTGGGCTTGACACGTGCCAGGCATCCAACGTGTGTTTCCCGTTTCTTTTTCCTTTTGGTTTTCAGGATTCTCTACCCCAAATGAATGTCTGAAATATTCTCTGCTTTTCATAGACGACAAAAAAAAAAAAAATCCCCAACACCAACGATGTAATTAACTTATTCTGCCACTTGACAGAACATAAATACGAAAATGCCATCTAACACAAAAAACCCCCTATCTTTGGGGCACAGGCCAAAGAACTGGTGTTGCAGAAATGCACAGAAGCAAATAGATCGTGACCCCATTATCATATTTAGCATTCAGAGAACAAAAAGATTCATCCCAAAGCCTTTGGAAGCTGAAGATAGGGCTAGCAGATGGAGACGTGGGGAAAAAAAAGTAAACTAGTCACCACATAACTTATTTTTACATTACATTCAACGTGTTTTATCCTTCTCTCAATTTTTCAAGATGCCACTGTCTTTGTGCATGACTGAATTGTTAGTATTTGTCTAGGGAAAGCTATAAATTCTGACAGATGGGTAGCGGGCAGTTGGGGCTTCTGGTATCCAGGAAGGTGTGGGAGGTGGCTTTGGTTTTTGGCAGTTAGGACACTGAAACTTCTGGTATTTGGGAAGGAACTCTCTTCCACATCCTGGCTGAAGGACTGTTCCTTCCATTTTCAACTAGTAGTAAGCAGGCATCTCAGCAATCCCATGTCACATACAGGTACCCTACCATATTTTTCTTGCCGAGTGGGGTTTGGTGGTTGGTTTGTGGGTTTTTTTCCAAAGCTCTTTTTACCCAGGAAGTATATATTTTTTCAAAATATATTTATGTTTAAATAGATATACATCTAAGTTACTCTAGTTGCTCATGTTGTGTCCCCTTAATCATTTATTTCTCGGAGTACTATATGCTTCTTTGCTGTGAGGGTGGTGAGACACTGGAACAGGTTGCCCAGAGAAGCTGTGGCTGCCCCATCCCTGGAGGGGTTCAAGGCCAGGCTGGATGGGGCTTGGAGCAACCTGCTCTGGTGGGAGGTGTCCCTGCCCATGGCAGGAGGGTTGGGATTTGATGATCTTTAAGGAACCTTCCAACTCAAACCATTTTGTGATTCTACAGAATGCATCTGCCCCCTTTCCAGGGTAGACATGGGTAATTATGTGTCTTACGTGCCCTGTGTGATGGCTCCAGAGCAGGAAGCTTCACCCGACCCTTTCTTATCTCCCGGGACATAGAGCCAGGAGCGGCCGCCTCCTCCTCCCCTGACGACAAGCCGGGCTCACTGCCCCCCTCAAAGCCCACTCAGGACTGCCCTCACACCAGGCAGCTACCGCCTGACGCCATGTTGGCCGCCATTACCTCGGCGAGGCCTGGCCTCCCCTGGGACAGGCCTCCCCACACACATACACACCCACACCCACACCCACACTCCCCCCAGGTTCCAGGCCCGGCTCCCCTCCCGCCGCAGAGCCGGGCCGGGCCCCTGGCACCCGCCACACGGGGCCACCTTAAGAGCGCCAGGAGCCCCCGCAGACAGCGGCCGGGCGGCTCCTCCCCGCCCCGTGTCGCATCCCACCGGGGAACGTGTGGCGGGGAGCGGAGGCGCTGTGGAACGCCCCGGCGGCCCCGGAGCGGCGGAAGTCCCGTCCCCCCCCCCGCGGGTGTATAAGTTTTGGGGTAGAGAAGGGGAGGGGGCAACTCCCGCTGGGCAGGCCGGTCTGCAGGGGTGTCACCCCCCCCCCGCTCCCGCTAGCGCCTTCATTCCACAGCGCCCATTGGCGGGGGGGCGAGGGCAGGGCTAGCCCGCAAGCCGCCCTCTGGTTGGCTGCTGCCCCCATCCATCAGTGGCCTGGGGGAAGGCGGGCCAGACGGGAAGGAAGAAGTCGCTCCCATTGGCCGCCCCCGGCGTGTCAGTCAAATGAGTCACCCAGGGGGCTGTTTGTCACCCTGCGCAAGGGGTCACTTCCTGTCCGAGGCCGACAACTTCCGGTTAACCCCGCGGCCTGAGGCAGGGGTTGGTGTCCTTCCGCTAGCGCATGCGTGCGGGGGTGGCGGGGTCGGGCCCCTTAACGGCCCGTAAGGGCTCTAGTGGGGGGGACGGAGGGTGGCTTAGGGAAGGCGGTGCTCTGCCCCGGTCTCCCCCGTTAGCCCGGTTTCCCCCTGCCGCTGGGGAGCCCTTTTTCCCTGCTTCTTGCCGCCCCCCGTCTGCCAAATAGCTTGCAAAATGGCAGAGCCGGGCTCCATGTTGTTTCTGACGGCGGCGGCCGCGCTGGGGCGGTTCTTTGTGCCAGTGGAGCTCGGCCTCCAGACAGAGGGAGGCTGGGCCCCGGGATCAGTTCAAAACGTAGTGATGGCGGCGTGTGGTGGGGATGGCACGTCACGTCCTTCTGGCTGTCATGGCTGTCTTCGTGCTGCTGTAGGTGGGAGCAAAGAAGCCATTAAACTGAGCCTAGTCCCACTTGCTCGGCTGGTAGGACTGAATTCCCAGGGTGAAGTCTGCTCTTGTCCGACTTACACTCCAATCAGGCTCTCAGCAATGGAGCCAGGTCTCTGTTGTGGCCGTGCCTGCTGCAGGAGTGTGCCAGGGTCACCCTGCTAGGTGACATTAAAAAATTAAACTCAGCCGGGCTGCAGAATTTTTAACAGCTGGGAAAGGTAACACGGTATTTTGAGTGGACAGAAGCCCTTCTATCTCTTACCACCTACCTACTCACTGTTCGGTTTCTACATGGATTCCAATAGGACCTCCAACTGTACAAACCCTTCCCTGAAACCCTCAGAAGTCTAAGATGGGGATATCAGCTGTGCTTTGAATACAGAAAGCCTTTTTGAGAAGCAGGAAAGCCCCAGCCTTCATTTCCCAGTGACTGATGGTTTGCTCTTTGTTTCCTCCAAGTCCGACTGTGCAGGCTCCGTGCCATCACATGTGCTCGTGAGAGGCATTTCTCAGGCTGCAGCTGCACTTCATTGTGCTTTGAAGCAGGTAGTTCTGTGAATTGCAGAACTAACAAAGCCTGGGTCTTTATCGCTTTTGGTCTCGTAATCAGATTTTTTTGATGTCTGATAAGGCACAAATTCTAACTGCGGCTTTTCCTCTAATTGGTGCATTTACAGTGTCTCTTTTTATTCCGCTTCTCTTAGGCCTTTTAAATCTCTCGTTTGTACCATGACCTTTCCTTTTCAAGGACAAATATAAACTCTTTCTTCTCTATTTGGTCTCTTTATTTTCATGAACCCTACAGAAGTCCTTGGGTTTTTTAGATCTCTGCGAGGAGCTTTCATTCTTCTCATACATTTATGGCAAAGGTTTAAACCTGAGTCATCTGATTCTCGCTCCATCTTTCAGACAGGGATAGTGGCTGTAGGTAGGTCCCAGAGAGCTCACAATTCCCAAGGATTGTGAGCAGAAGAGAGGAGCTCCTTCTGTGTCTACACAAAGTCAAACACCCTATTTGAAAGGGAGGTGTACCAGCAAATTTTAGGTAAATGCTCTTTTTGCCCAGCTTGGACTTGGTTGCTTTTTTAAGGCCTTTTTTCTTGAAGCTCTCCTTCTCTTTGTGAATGACGAAATATTCACGGAGACAGAAGTAGATGGGTTATAAACCCTGGCATTGAGGACATGCAGTTAGTATACAGAAGATACCAGGGAGATAAAAAATGACAAATACTTATTGCAAGATACTTAATTATGTGTTCAGACCGAGACCTCTGACAGAAAGTGATGTGGAGAGGCAGGAGTTGGGATCCGTTTCTCCTGCAAGCTGGGGAGAATGTTTTAACTGTGACGTGCTTGGTCTGCCCTGCTGTTCCTTACTGATTCCCTGTGCTCTGAAGGGGCCTCTGGGAAGAACCTCTTCTAGACACATCAGTGGGGGAAAATCCTACATAGTCCTCTTCTGGAGATTCCGCTGGAGCTGAAAAGCTTGGAGGGCATGGTCAGAGCTGAGAGAGTCAGCAAGTGCTTACATGAGAATAAGAATTGCAGACTCCTGTGCAATTCCAGTGCCTGTGAGGCTACAGAGCAGGGGGATGAAATTCCTGGCCATCATGGCCTGTCAGACCACGGTGTTGGGGTCTTGTGAAGCGTTTCAGTGGCCTCGGGTCTGCTGTGCTTCGTTCTAGCAGCCGTGGTTGAGACACAGGAGCTTCCTCAGGAAGAGAAGGGGGTGTCAGTGAATGAAGCGACTTGGTTCTACCTACATTTTCAATTCCTGCTGTTTCTCTTTCAGTGTAAAACATCAAAAAAGTTTTCCATGAGAAAATACTTTCCTAACTCTGAAGGTTTAAGTAGTGTTACCGTGTTAAAAATTATTAAGTACTGACAAGTGAGACGTTTCAGTAGTTAGACAGACAGACAAACTGAGTATCAGATTCTGGTGCCCCAAAGCTCACGGGTTCTGTTTCACCTCATATTGCTGTAGGCTCAATGGATGCAAAGGGAAGTGCAGCACAGTTACAAACTCATTCTCCACTAAAAAGCTGCACATTAAAAGGTACCTTCTTACTCAGCAGTTAAGATGCTCGGGTGCATTCTGACTAATCCTCTGCCGTGACGGAGTCAAATCATTTTTACTGTTTTCTCTTGCTTCTTAGCCCTGGTGAATTAAAATAGCCCCAAGAGAGGAAGCTGGATTCTGCTCCTTGTATTAAATTGACAAAATTGTATTCTAAGTTTCAGGTAGTTAATAGTGATCAAACTTAAAGATCAATTAGTAGCCGTCCTTAGAAGAAAACCCTCTTTTGTGCCTCGAAGTTTGGTTCTCCACGTTAGACAACGGTGCTAGGGAAGGAAAGCTGTGGCCACATCCCAGGACTGGCAGCTAGGGAAGTTGCTGTGAAACAGTAGATGTAGAACCACCTCGAGACACTTTTCAAAGAGCCACTGCACTTCACAGACGCTGAAGCACTGAAGTGAAAGTCTGATTAACAGTCTGCCTAGCACTTCAAAAGCAGACGGTGTGAAAATGCAGACAGGATATAAAGTTTGATAGCAGTAGCTCAAACTAATGAGCAGTTCATGCTGCTGCGTTCTGACTGAGGAGCAGACATCAGAGTTAATAGTTAAAGATTAAAATTCTTAGAAGTGCTGCGGATACCTGTGGTATCGGCAATAATAATAGTCTCAGATGACAAGCATCTCTGAGGATCAAAAGGAAAATAGGATACCCGTGTGACTTAAGTTATAATTATTTCTGAGGAACTGGGAGTCATGCAAGAGGTTCTTCAACGTTTACAGCAGGGAGAAGCTTGAATTTGCAGCACGTAATAATTAGGAGGGAAGCTAAAACAGGGAGTTGCAGAGCAAACAATGAAATGAATTAAAAGTATAAACGAGAGTCTTCCAGGGTGTGAGAACCAGGAAGCCTGTGAAAGAATTAGTGGATGTGTTGGATCAAGGGAGGTTAAAGAGAACAATCAAGAAAAATTGCTTTTTCATATCCACCTTCGGTTTTGAGGATGTAGGAGGCCTTTTTATTCTTGTCCTGCATCCACTCTGTTTTTCACAATGAAGCAGCTTTTAGAGATTCAGATCTCATAAAGAGAAACGGGGGATCAAACTAAAATCTTTAAAACACAATGTGGCATATCTCCAAGAGTTTCAGAGATCTTCAAGCATATGGGCACCTTGTCTTCTTGGGTAATGAAAAGATCTGGTCTCTCACAGAAAGCTGTTATGGTACCAGAGCACCAGAGAAGGCAATACAGACTCTACCCACAATTTTTTAAAAAAGGTGCTAGGGATCAAGCAGGGAAATAGAGTAGTGAAATTTTTATCTCCTTCTTGAAAGCTGGTTGGAATGGTAATTAAAAATATGTCAAAACACCTGGAAGACTATGATAACCAAGATGAATTGCTTAAGCAAAGAGTATCTCTCTCATAAATCCCCTTCTCATTTTTCTGTCAATAAAGAACTTAATAAAAGAGAAAAATTTAATCTGATATCTTTAGATTTTTTTTAAAAGGCCTTTGAGACTACTCCACAAAGACAGAATCTTGAGAGGGAGAAGGGATTACTAATGTAGGTCACTTTGGGGCCTTATCTCATTTCATATTTGAATTCATGGCATAAATAAAAAGAGCATTTGGATGGAATTTGCTGATGGCACAAGGACAGAATGATCAGGATGTTATAAATGAATACTGAAAGACCCCTGAGATCTGGATGAAATGAAATCTTGGATGAAAATTTAGTGCCATGAATATAGAAACTAGTAATTACTGTTTTTTATTCCTGGGAACTCACCAATTGGAAATGAGAGAGAAGGAGCAAAAGGATCTTTGAGTATTGGCTTGTCACACGCTGTGAACTGCTGAAAGGTAAATAGGGCCCAGGAAAGTATCGGGAGATTTTTCTATTAAAAAAAAAAACTCCTATAGAATATTGTGAATAATTCTAATCAGCCAATCTTATTCTCAATAAAGGTTAAATCCAACTTAAGCAAGAGTGACTTCTAGGTTTTGTTTTGGTTTGGTTTGGTTTTTTTTCTGGAGAATGAAGATCCTATCACCAGAGTTTTGGTCTAAAAAACTTGCCTGGTAAAAAATGGAGACTTGGGAAGGATCTGATGGCAGCAAGCAGGGAGTGGAACTGAACAATAAATTTTCACGACGGCAAAAGGTTGAAAGCAAAACGTCCTAAGGATTTATCTTTTGCCCCGTGTTGTGTTTATTGTTCATCTGGAAAGAGGAGGGAAAAGTGACCAGTGAAGCAACAACCTCTGCAGAAAACCAAGTAATTCCGAGTGTCTGTATTAGAGAGGATGGGGCAGCGCAACACTAATTGAAATTCAGTGTCAGCAGCGCAATGGCAAGGGAAAGGGAAACATTGAGGCTGATAGTATTCTTTTTTGGGGTTTAAATTAACCCTATAATAATCACAGGCATGAGATTTCAGTGCCAGCGTGGACAGTCTTGTCTGAATGCTCTGGGCTGGACACAAATGTCTGCGCTTAAAGACGAGATTCCAGGAAATGGTGTCATGAGCGATTAAGGCACATAAAAGCTCTGAGAGAGAGATTAGAAAAACTGAAGTTGCTATTTTGGAAAGAAAGCATATAAAAATGGATAGTTAGTTTATAAAATAATTACTAGAGTAGGAAAAGTAGACTTGAGAGCTTCTGTTCTTCCTTTATCGTATTAGAACAAAAGGACCATTCAGTGAAACTGGGAAGAGGAAATGGGGAAACACTTTTCCATGTCATGAGATTACACTCGTGAGTTCGTTGCTGAAGGAAGTGGTTGAGCCAAATACTTCACCACCTTTCAGAAAGAACTTGACATTTATGTGGCATCCACACATGTCTAGCACTGTAATCAATGACAATATATTTGGGATAAGGGTGTTTGATAGGGTTGTGTCCCCATAAGCTGTTGAGAAGTTGTGAGGGGGAACTTCCTGGCCGAGGATGCTGAATTACCTGGTAGGTGACTGATGCCCAGGAGAGACTGTAGCAAAGGATGTCCCAAAGGTATGTGAGTCACACTGAAACGACACTGAATTTAAAATGAAGATACAGAATGTGAGAAAGGGGCTGAGTGACATTTCCTTTCATGGACAGACATCTGCTGTCCTACTCTTCCACTCAGGTTGAGGTGGTAGAACGGAAACAGGAAAAGAAAACAGCCATTTAACTTAGTTTGCTTTCTTTTTCTGAACTATTAAAGCTTTCTGATCAGTGCACATTTGAAAGCACAATATATGCCTTCAAGTGATGTTACCATTGGTCAGACCATTAGGACCAATGGTCCTAATTACTTGCAGGATTTTGTGATGATATTGCTACTTATGTTCTGAAGTTTGGTTTATAGGAATAGTCAGCATCAGATGCCCCCTCTGTCAAAGGAACGAGGAACTGGGAAAACTGTGTTCCAGGGCATAATTGGAAGACTTCTGTCTTGGACATTTGAAGAGACATGGGATGAATAGAAGTTAAAAATAAAGTATTTACAAAGGCTTGTGTAACATTTTCAAAGGATTTCTGAATGGCTGCTATCCCAGAAATACTGCCCTCTGCTTAGGGAGTCTGTGTCAGGGAGAAAGATTACTTGATAACTCGGTAACAAATTGGTAGTAAACATTTTCAGAGTCCCTGAATGCCAGTAGGCCTGAATCAATCTGTGAGCTTTGAAATCTTAATGTGAATTGTCCTCAGTCCTTCTTAAGAATTGCTGTGAGCCAGCAGTTCTCCTCTGGGTGGCTTAAAATGGCATCGCTGCAGTTATGACATGCACTTGGTGATGATGCAAAATATTCAGAGCTAAGTTAGCCTGCAGCTTCTGGAAGAAATAGAGTCAGCAAAATGAGCAACCACGTACTCAAAGTGACCAGTTCTGGACCAAACGACTTATTTATCATTTGTTTCCTATTGGATGTAGGACTTCTGTTCTTCCCCAACTCTACCTTCCTAGTGATTTTCACCACATGGAAGCCAGTAGCTCAGGGCTGCGATGAAAGAAGTACTTATATTTTTCCCAGGACTCCTCTTCAGTTCTTGATAGGCAGTACAGGGTTTAAGGAAGCTCTCCTTTCCTTTCCAGCTCAGAAAGAATGTAGAGATCTGTAGATGAAGCTCTGGGAACATACGAACGCTGTGTTAACTCCTCAGAGTAACCTGGCTTTGTTTCAGAGCAGCGTTGGCTTTGGCTCTCATCAGGAGTTTTCGTATCTAGGATCAAGTCAATGGGAGTCGTGTGGTAAAGCACAACCCTGTGGCAGAGCAATGCACTTGACCTATTAACCAGTGTTCCCAGTAACCTAGATCCTGAAAACAAAATCTAATTTTCTAAAGACAATGCAGCTTAAAAAAAAAAATTTAAAAAAATAATAAACTTGGCTCTGTCATCATAGTGAATCAAGCATTACATGTAGACACACGCTAGTGAAAGATGACTTTGGACCTAGTCTGCACTTATGACTTTGGACTTAACTTTAGTCCCTTGCCCCAAATTATTTTAGTACTATGCAGTGAGCCTAAAGTAATTGGGAAGCATGAACGGTAAACAAAGTCGCTATAAATTGTCTCAGAACAGAGAGAAAAGCTGGCTTGGTGGTAGTAAACAGGGCTCTTCTCCAACTTTGAGGCTAAACTCTCCTACCCTCCATCTCCTACCCAGGCTGGCCCGTGCAGTTTCCCTTCTGGCCCGTTCCTTGCCATGTGCTGACTCCTAAACCATGAGCAGAACCGTTTGGAAGATGGCTGCCTGGCTGCTAACAAAACTTTAAATGTCAGGAAGCTGTCGAGGGCTGGGTGAGAGAAGCACTGCCAGTTACAAGCCCCTCAAACGCTCCCGTCCCCTGGTCCTGCTAGTGGGTGGCAGTGCTGGTGTAGAGAACAAAACATAAATTACCTAAAGCAAAGGATGTTTACAGCTGCACCAGGACTTTTCCGATCTGCCCCTGGTGGAAGTGGGGATGCTGCACTGCAGGGTTCCTTCCTGGGACCACGCTGAGGGTCACAGTACTGCCAGACATCCCCACGCTGTGATGATGACACCATCAACAGCACACGCAGGAAATGGGGTCAAAACCAGCCTATGACATACAGGTGAACGGTGCCACAATTGGTGGTTCTTCATTGGTTTTGTGTGGCAAGGGAGGGTTCAGCTCCGAGATGGGGCTAGTGAAGGAGCTGCTGTGCTTTCACAGATAGTTTCATGTAGGGCAGAAGGTGGTGCTGGAGTGGCAAGAGTGGAAGTGGAGCTGGAGCGTGGCTGGCTGCTCCTGGGATTTCATCAGCTGAGTTACTGGGAGTGACAAGATGTCGTGAGTCATCCCTGCCTCCGGGAACACTGGAGTGGAACATTCCCAGGGGACTGTGCCTGACTGGTAAAGTCAGTTTGTTGGAATTTAGGCAAGATGGTGATGAATGAGGCTGGGTGGTTCCAGCAGGCAGATGTGACTGGGGTAGAGCAGGGAGCAGGGGCAAGGCAAGGGCTGGCACCGGGGGAGGCACAAAGGCAGAGCTCCAACAAGGAGCTAACCATCAGTGGGAGCAAAAGCCAGTGGAGGACTACAAGCAAATGCCACCCGGATGCCCTGCTTCTGAATTCTCCATGCCATCTTTAGGTTTGGTGCCCTCCTTAAATGGCAAAGGAATTGCCCTCTACCAGGCAACAGCGAGATGACGAGAGGGTGAATTCATGGCCACCTGCAGAAACTCTTGTGCCGCAGTTTAAGCCAGGCTCCAGCAGAAGCTGCAATAGGGCCTCATGAAAGGAATGTGTAGGATCTCACCATCTTCCACGAGGCCTCTGCCCCTAAAGCAGCGATGGGGCCCTGGGGTGGACAGGGAGGGAGCCTGAGGTGGGCTGGTGGGTCATGACGTTCCTCAGTTACCCAGGGGTGCGATCCTATAAAGGAGATTTCTGCAACAGGCCGATGGGTTTGGCAATTTTTGCATTCATTAGCTGAACCCACGGCCACTGACTCATTCCACAACTCTCGGGGACAGATGGAAGATTCCAAATCTTCATTTGTTCAACCGCAGGCTCCAGAGGTTGGGAGAGTCTTGGTGACAGCACGTGGAGCAGTCACGAAAATTGCCGGTGTCGAACTGCAAACTGCGGAGAGGCTTCCAGGTGATGACCTGGAATCTAGATTAGAGGAAATAATAAAGAAATAAAGACATAAATAATCTAAATGGCATTAACATGACAAAGCAAAGAAATTGTGACGTGGCCAGAGTAAAGGAGGAGAACTGGAGGAGAACAAGCTCCGAGAACAACCGAGAATGGCGGGGTGTGGAGGGGGGGTAGAGGGGAGGATCTTGGTATTTATTGGGCGTTTCCAGGTGCTGTTCAGTTGCCACCAGATGGCAACAGAAAGCCATTCCAGCCCGGCAGGATTCTGCAGAGGCTGCTCAATTCCGGCTGCATTCCCGGCTGGAAGGTTTGCAGGAGGCGGGGGGAAAAAAATAAAGAAAAAAAAAAAAAAAGGAAAGGAAAAAACTAAGCCAACATGATTTTATCATCACTAGGCATGTATGCGTTGTTTTTTTAGGGAGTACTTGAGAAAAGTGAAGGAGCAGTGGCTGGGCACACACCTTCCCCCCAACTCTGGGCAGCCCTGGCTGGTGATTCAGAGGCGTGTGGGGGATGTGGCAGTTCCGCGTAGATCTGGCCACGCAGATGTGTTCTGGGTGACCCAGAAACAAAAATAGCTGAGGGTGAACTCAGGACTGAGATAGATGATGAGGCTTTTGGGGGAGCCCCAAGGAGCACCCTATCGGAGAGCAGTGCAGTCTGGTTTGGGGGGGTTTGCGGGGAGGGGGGTGCTGATGCACCCGGCCTGAGCCCTGCGGTCACTGCTAGAAGGCTTTATCCTCCTGTCAAAATTCATTTTCTCTGGCGGCCTCAGTCGTCATTCTGACCTCAGATGACTTCAGTGCAGTTGCCATGGCAACCGGGCTGCTCTTCCCTCCATCCCTGTCTTGTCCCTGGCAGGCGACTGGCTGGCAGTCAGAGGGGACAATCAATTAGTCGTCCCCTCCCTGGGCTCTGCCACCGACCACCAGGTGGTCCTGCCCCCCTCTTTTGCAAAGAGAAGCCCCGCTCTCCTCTACCCCCGGAGCACCACCACATCCCTTAGCAACCCCTGCCTGAGAGGCATGGGAGAGACGGTTTCCAGGGGCAACGGGCTCGTTTTTTACATCATAAATAACTGCTGGGGGTGCATCCCCCACCACACACTTTATACTCTGTCCTGGACCGGTACCAGAGCTTGGTTCAGAAGAAAACGGTGTTAAATGGCCACAGGCAACTGAACCCCTAAGAATGGCCATCTCTTGTCCGACATTGGCAGAGGTGAGCTTGCAAAAGAAGGTTTCCCTGTTGTGCAGGCAGCTAATGTAGCTAATTTAGCTAATTTGGAGACGGGGGGGTGGAGGGGTGGCTCATCTGCCAAGTTCTGGCAGCTCTGCAGTCATTCAGAGAAAGCAAAAAGGAAGAGAAAAGGAGGGAGGGAGGGAGGCAGGAGGGGAGACTGGGGAGGGAAACAGAAAGAAAAAGAGGGAGTAGGTGGGAGAACTGGGGTGAGGAGGGGCAGCAGGGGGGTGCAAGGGCTGGAGGGTGGCCGGGGAAGCCACGTGATGGATACCCAAGAGGAGAATGGGATGCAGTAGGAGCTTTAGGGAGTGAGCACGTGTTGAAATGGCGGCTTCCCAAGGTTTAAGTACCCCAGGGAAACATGTAGCTAAAAGCAAGCTGAAGGAAAATTTAAGTGGCAAAAAGATCTAGAGCTGGGAACCTTAGGAGAAAAAAAAAAAAAAAAAAAAAGGGACTTGGCTGTA
>BJBW01004526.1:0-21395 GCA_004320125.1 Scolopax mira | reverse complement strand
GGCAACAAACCAGAGAGAGCTCCCCCGTAGCAAATCACAGTGCTTCTACATTGCACTGACACCAGAAAAGCTGTAGGACATTTTACACATCTGGGGAGCCAAGGCCAAGAAGCTCTTTATCCTGGTTAAACCAAGATCCTGCATCAGTATGTCTTTAAGTACAAAAGGGTACAAGCAGGAAAAAACCCCAACCCTCTTTTTCATGCTATTTAATCCACAATACATTATGGATACGTGTTGCCTACACGTTTTTTGGGAAATGTTAGGGCTTCCCTTTATCACGTTTTTGCCCTCTGCTAACAGCAGCAAGGAAAGAAAATCCACGCTGCTGGAGGAAATGGTTATGTGCCAAAAGGGAGCGTTGCAGTATATTAGTGTGCATTTATAGAATCAGAGAATAGAATCAGAGAATGGTTAGAGTTAGAAGGGACCTTAAAGATCATAGAGTCCCAACCCCCCTGCCCTGGGCAGGGACACCTCCCACCAGAGCAGGTTGCTCCAAGCCCCATCCAGCCTGGCCTTGAACCCCTCCAGGGATGGGGCAGCCACAGCTTCTCTGGGCAACCTCTTCCAGTGTCTCACCACCCTCACAGCAAAGAATTTCTTCCTGGTGTCTAATCTAAATCTCCCCTCTTCCAATTTAAACCCATTGCCCCTTGTCCTGTCACTGCACTAGTCCCTCCCCAGCTCTCCTGTAGCCCCTTCAGATATTGGAAGCTGCTCTAAGGTCTCCCCAGAGCCTTCTCTTCTCCAGGCTGAACAACCCCAGCTCTCTCAGCCTGTCCTCACAGCAGAGGTGCTCCATCCCTCTGATCATCTTCGTGGCCCTCCGCTGGACCCCTTCCAATTGGTCCACGTCCTTCCTGTGTTGAGGGCTCCAAAGCTGGACACAGTGCTCCAGGTGGGGTCTCACAAGCGCAGAGTATTTAAAGACATAAAGACCTACTATTTGACCTTAACGTGGAATGAGTAACACAAAATAAATATCTGGAATTTCTCTAGAGTTCCCCCAGTAATTCAACAATCCTCAGCCGCCGTGCTGTGGTACAACAGGGTTTGGTGTTCAATGGGGAGCTGCGACCTCGCAGGGCAAATAGGAGCAATCCGGAGCACCCTGTCCCCAGGTCCCCTGTGTCCCTTTCCAGTGTCCCCAGGGGGTGGCCAGCAGAGGGGAGTGTTGGAGTGGGTTGTCTTCCCTTATGCAATCTGGTTTTTGCTACCTCCTGCCCTCTCCTGGGTACCAGAGGCACCACTGGGAAGGTGGAATCAGGCCTCCTTGATGTTCTGGGTGTTAGCTGTTACTCAGCCCTATCTGTAACCTTTTGCCTTCATGCTTTCACTCCAGCCTTAATTTCTAGTCTCTGTTTTTTTCCCACTGTACGATTAGCCACAGTATTCCCGGATCCTGGCCTCACCTTATCCATATCTAAGACGGAAAAGAAGTTCTTTGTTCTTCTGAAAAGAAACCACCAACTTTGAGTCAGGAGCGATAAACTTGGAATGTTTAGCATATAGTAACATAAAGATATGCAAAGGGGAAGCAGCTAAATGAGGAAAAACATGAGATTTGCCTAATAGTGGGTAAAAAAATACTTTGTGGGCAGTTGAGTCTGAAGGGGAAAAACAAGACTTGTGTCCTGTTTAGGGTGATGAAGAAGTTGTGCAGAAGAGCCTCTTTGGGTTAGAAAGGGAGAAAAAAAAATGGGTTCCAAAACATGATGACCAGAACAAAAATGAGGAAAGACTCTTGGAAAAGATGTCAGAAACTGATAAAAACTGAGAGATGTGCAAAGAAACACTAATTTCTTGCCTCAATTAGGATTTAAAGTTTCCCTCTTCGATTCTAACTTGATCCATTTAACATGACTTAAAGCCAGTCTGCTGTGTCCGTATTAGACTGGTTAAATGACCGGATTATCCTTTGTGGCTAGTTTCATGTGTTAAATTAAATTACAGAATTACAGAATTTTCATGGTTGGAAGGGACCTTTGAGATCATCGAGTCCAACCATACACACACCAAAAAAAAATCCACCCAACAATCTTGGACACTAGAGCATGCCCTGAGGTGGCCACATCTACACGTTTCTTAAATACCTCCAGGGATGGTGACTCTACCACCTCCCTGGGCTGGCTAAACTCAGTCTAGATCAAGCCTGAGAAAGTGAGGGGGACATAGATGTATGAGTGTGGGGTGAGAAGAGGAGGCTGGAAGATCCAGTTGCACTTTCTTGTCATGTTACCCTTCTTGGAGCTTTAGATGTGAGAGGAGAGGAGAGGAGACAAATTCCAGTTACTGTGGAGGCAGGGAACAGGGGATAATGGGATTACAAAATTAGAAAGCTTGAAGTCTCTTTCCAGGTCTGGCATGACTGACCTTTGTCATATGGCAAGGGCATTAAATCACTCTGACCTTTGTAAACTATTAGGAATATTAGTTGCTGCTGTTGTGGTGGTTTCTCTGTGCTGTCCTTAACATGGTGTTCTGAGTAAAGGATTTAATGACAAATCAAGGCTGACTTTGCCTGGAGAAATATTAATATGCCCAAGAAGATCCCCTTGTTCTAAGGTCTTCCTGGCTACAATAGCTCATGTTGTCATTGAATTTAACCTTTCTTATTTATGAGGGGAAATAAACTGATGTTCATCTTGGTGGGATAATTATTCCGCTATGGCCATCCCTACATCCACTTCTATAGGAAATAAAAATACCTCAATCAGTACTAAGTATCCTACTTCCAGAGCCATTTTTAGTCTGGGAAAAAAGTGTAGAATTTTGGAACAACATGCACATAAGAAACCGATCATGTAACTATTCATTGTGAAACAGGCTGATAAGAGATATTTATAACAGATCTAAGATAAGATGACTCACATAAAAAACTACAAGAATTTGTTTACATTTCTCAGAAGCTCCCCGTTTGTGACCTACACTTTTTAACAAATGCAGATAAAATCCCTAAAATGATCCAGTGAACAATAGAAGAATCACATTTTCTGTGCTTATTTGGCCCATAACAGGGTCAAAGGTAGCATCGTTGGAAGAACTCAGAATGTTTTAGCATGGTCATACATGCCAGCACTCGTCTGAAAGAAGGAAAACTGTCAGCCTTTTACAAAATTCATGAATTTGAGTAACTCTGGAGTAGTTTTAATTGTTGTGTATCTAAGGGGAAAGTCCTTGTCCCAGCCAGAGCAAGTGAGGACACCTGATTGCTTCAGCTGTGACTAGAAGACAACCTGCAAGCTTTAAAGGGGAGGAAGTGCCCTGTGGTGCTAACAGGTTTTTGTAGAAACAGATGAACTGGTGAAGTAAGGTGGGTGGCACTATGCCCTCTGGCAAGCCCAGAGACACCAGGGAATTGTTGTAGCCTGCTTTTTGGGGGTAAGAGGGGGAGAAGGACAGCGTAGGCGGCAGGAAAGGAAGTAAGGAACAATGGAGAGTAGGTCCTGAGGGTCTGATCTTGTATTGGATCTGAAACCCAGCATCCAGTGCTGCCATATCCCAGTTCCCTTGGCCTTCTATTCACCAGGATAAGCAGTCGTGTCTGGTCAGTGCTTGTGACTCGGCAGCAAACAGTGGCTTTCTTAGAGGACAAGTATAAAGAGATCAGCCCATCTTGTTCTTCAGAATGGGTGAAGATCTCCAGGAAACAGAGGATTGCAAAGTCCTGCAGGCAGCACAGCTAACTCACTGTGGTACCTGCCACCTCCCCGTGTTCTTTGGTGAAGGCAGGTGAAGCTGCCAGGCTATTTGGAGGCTGGAGATCAAACCAGGTCAGCTGAGGCTGGAAGCCTGGGAAGGGGGGACACCAGTATCACAGTCTCCAGAGTGGGAGGTGTTGCCCCGAGGAACGTGCTTAGAAAGTGTGAGGGTGATGGCACATCAGGGAATTAGGAAGGCAGCTGAAGAAAAAATGACATAGGGCTGGTGGTGGGGGCTTAAGATTTCAAATGGTGAGGGAGCTCCTCCACGAGGATTACCTGGGTGCGTAACAGAGGGATGCTGCAGGTGGAGGGAGCCGTGAGGGAAAGAGGCTTGTGGGAGAGCTGTCGTAAGGTAGGAATGACAGGGGTGGTATCTGGGGTGAGCAGACACAGGCTTGGATTGCTGTGTGTAGCCTCCATCCAGTTTTTCAGGTTGTAATAACTTGTGTTCACACGATTTGTGCAGCAAGTGACACTCATTCTCCTGTTCTCTTTGAAAGGGAGTTAAATTTAGTGTCACTTAAACTGCTGGGAGTCCATCTTCATTTCCCATTGGTAGGGGCTGACAGATTCCCTGTGGTGGGTCACAAAGTGGGGTAGCTCTGGTGGGGCTGCAGAGAAGGTGGGGATAACATGGAGCCAGGGGGACACACAGTATTTGAATGCCATTGATTGCTGCCAGATGTTGCAGCATCTTTCCAGCAGGGGAAGAGCCAGAGTCAAGTCAAGGCAATTGTAAGATCCTGCCTGTCATGAATAAAATCCACGTCTGCTTCATGTGTCCTGCTCCCACTGCTTAACATGCCCCAGACACTTGTGTACATAAGCACTTGTTCCTATTCTGAGTGGGCCTCCCTGCTTAAAGGATGGCAAAAAGGGGTACAGAGGCAACAGAAGAGGAAAGTAAGCTATTTCACTATGGAAATTGCAGCAGAGCATAGGGAATAGCTTATCCATCTTACAAGTCGGTCTTAAATGGGAATTTGGAAGAGAAAATGTCCCCTGTATCAGAGATTCTGCCTCTAGCGTGAGTCCACTGAGATATCTCAGATGCTTTATTGGTTTGGTGGGAGTTGAAAGATGACTGCCCACCAGTTGGGGACATGACAGGGTAGGGAAAGCAGAGTGGAACTGGAAAGGCTGGTGCCTGCTGGGGAATGCAGGTGCAGTTTCTTGCCTGAGAGCCATGCGTGCTTCTTAACCCTATCTCTCTCTGGATCTCTGTAGCCCTTTTTAACCTAGGAAACAGAGGACCCAACCTGACCTCCTGGATGTCTTCTGGGCTGGGCAGGTTCAACATCCACATCTGCTGCCTGGCAGGAGGAGACAGCTGATCTCCACAGAGCGTACCGAGCTCGTACAAACCTCCTTCAGCCCAGCAGTTTACATCAGGTCCAGAAATCAGGTGGTTAGGGAGCCAAAATTAGGGACAGAAAAAGATGTACGGTATTTGAGCGTGACACGTCGATTCTCAGTGAACTAGGGTCAAGGCAGGTCTTCATTGCACCACAAGTCACCAAGGTTTTGTGTAGCCTTTTGAAGGTTCCTGTGGGAAGAACAGGCCACCAGGCTGCAAGAGTAAGTTGCATTTTTGGTGTGTATACTTCAGTGTTAGTTTGGTCCTCTCTTTGACCAGGTTTTCTCCCGCCAACAACAGTTTAGGAACGATGTCCCAGTACTGAGCAGCTCTTATTCCTCTCAGTGAAAAATACGAATATGCTTGGGCTCACGTAAGGCAGTCACAACAATACTTTTGTCTTCTAGGCAGCAATATCCCAAGGGCTACACCCCAGCTTCTTCTGGTGCGTAACACCACCCAGCGAGGGGCTTTGGTTTTCTTCCCAGTTTAGGCTGAATGCCCCACTGGAACATCAGTTTCCCAGTCACCTAAGCACAAAAATTTGGAGTGCAACTCTAAAGGTCATTTTCTTGTTTCTGGCTTGGACTAGATGGACAGAATCTGACATCTGTAGGTTCCCCTGATAGCATCAGCTGTGCACATTCCCAGCAGGCAAGTGAGGGTTTATGATCCAGAACTACACTTTCTTCCCAGCAAATTATTCTTTGGTGCCAGAGGCTTCAAGGAGCATGAAATCTGTGATGAACATGAACCACACTGAAAATACAGCATTTGTTGTGGCTCTCTTTAGCAGACCACGCAGCCACCTGCACCATAGTGTCTGCTTTTAGTCCAGAGGAAGACCGTGGATTGCCCAGCTGGTGAAGCACTGGTCTGGATGCCTGGATATTGGGTTTGACTTATGGCTCCATCACAGATTTTCTCTTGGGTCAAACCATGTAATCACTACACATCTGGTTTCTGTAGCACCAAAACAGAGTTAATACTAACTACCTTAGGTATCTTATGTATTATGTTCTTTTATTATGTATGTATTATTTTCCCTTATGCTGAAATAGATCCTCAGGACCTGGCTATCTTTTACTGTTTACATACAGTGCTTTCTACAGTCTCATCCTGATTTCACCTGGGTCCCTTAGGAGGAGTAATTAGTCCTATTAATAATCCATCCCAAGCTGGCTCCAGGCTCTGAAGATCATGTCATCAGTAGTTTCGTTTGTTGGTTTCTGCAATAGAGTGAGCTCTGTGGGGTAAACTCTGGAAGAATTGGGGGAGTGGCTGCCATGGGGAAGGAATTCCAGATCTTATGCTGAGCCTGGCACAGAATAAGATGGGATTCAGGGAGGCTTAGGTCTGCTGTATGAACATCTGTTTGTCTCAGATAATGGCAACAGTGGTCAGACATGTATTTTACTGCTGCATTTCACCCCACAGTTTAAGGTGTTCCCAGAAATCTTGCATCAACACTCGATTAGGAATCAGTTGCAGATAAATATGTTATTTATGGAGTTTTGAGCTTCACTGCATTTTTAGGTCAGTTCAGGATTTAGGGTCTCATGTGACTAGCACATTGTCCTCTCTGTCTCTGATCCAGTGATTCTTCTGAAAGGCTGAAGAATGTGTTATCTGATAAGTCTTTGGACCTGTTAAAGGTGGTTTGGCTCAGGGTCCCAAATTGCCAAGGAAACCTGAACTCTTGGCATGGATTAGGCTGAATAGTTGTGGTGCTCTGTGCCTTTGTGAGAGCTGCACAGAGCCTGCTCCAAACGTCAGGAATGGTGCAGGAGGGGTTTCTTGGCCGAGATAAACTTTGAAGACCTGAAGATCACCTAGTGACTGAAGTAGTTGGCTTTCAACCAAAAAGAAAATCCTTCTGAGGGCAGTGGAGGAATCCTGTATGTGTTCAGTCCCCATTGCTCAGTGCTACACTGGTCGCTTCACACAAAAATGCTGCAAGAACATCCTTCCCTTACGCTGTCATGCAACTTGTACCCAGCTACTTTCTGAAAATCGGAAGAATACCACCTCCTAGAAAAAGATGCATTTCTGTATCAGCTGTCTCTGTTTCTATTTCCGTTTTTATTATGTTCTTGTCCTTTCTTTCACAAATAAATATATTTCTTTTGCACAGCTACTCCTTTCTTACATTGCCTCATTGCCTTGCTCTCACTTCCCTCCCTCTCCATTTTCTCTAAGAGATATTTCCTTCCCTTATTTTTGCTTCAGATTTTCCTTCATCCCTTCTTCCATTTCTTTGGCTTCCTTGCTGTGCTACCACAAGAAGAAAACCAGATGAGTGTTAGAATTGGAGAAAAGCAGAGTGGGTCTGAACAGGCTGCACTCCACCACTGCCCACCCACGCAACATGGAATCATGGAATTGTCAGAGTTGGAAGGGACCTTCTAGAGACCAGTCCAACTCCCCTGCCAAAGCCGGGTTGCCCGGAGCACATCACTCAGGACAGCATCCAGGTGGGGCTTGAAGATCTCCAGAAAAGGACTCCACACCCTCCCTGGGCAGCCTCTTCCAGGGCTCTGCCACCCTCACCAGAAAGTTCTTCCTCAGATTTGAGTGGAACTTCCCATGTTCCAGCTTGTGCCTGTTGCCCACTGAAAAGAGTCTGGCTCCAACATCCTTCAACCCACCCTTTAGATACTTATAAACATAAATAAGGTCTCCCCTCAGCCTTCGCTTGTCCAGGCTAAAGAGTCCCAGCTTCTTGAGCCTTTCCTCATCAGGGAGATGCTCCAATCCCTCAATCATCTTTGTTGCCCTACACTGGACTCTTTCGAGTAGTTCCCTGTCTCTCTTGTCCTGGGGAGCCCAGAACTGGATGCAGGATTCCAGTTGTGGCCTTGCCAGTGCAGAGGAGAAGGGGAGAATGACCTCCCTTGAGCTACTGGCCACACTCTTCCCTACACAGCCCAGGATGCCATTGGCCCTCTTGGCGACAAAGGCACGTTGCTGGCTCATGGAAAGTGTGCTATCTACCAGGACTCCCAGATCCTTCTCCTCAGTAGTGCTTCCCAGAAGATCCTCCCTTGAGAGAGGTGCCCAGGCCACATCAATATCTGGTGTAGTTCACCCACCCTTTGTTCAGCTCTTCTACGAACAGTGCTTGCTCTTTAAGACAAACTTCAATACAGGGGCTTACACATCCACAGGGAGAAATCCCTAATGTTTAGGCAACTGCAAAAAAAACATGTTCCCCAAAAATCATACTTCTGGCTGTCACATACTGGAGGCAAGTTTTGGTCAGTGCTTTAGTTCTGCAAATGCTGTTTGCATCCCTACTAGAGCAGACACGACACAGAATTGTGATTAGTACATTTTTGTAACAAAAAAAAGCCTGCTTGGGAAGCCCTTCTCACTGGAGGCAAGGGGAGTGGTGGAGACCTTAAGAAGTTAGTGCTTGCAGGTTCTGGGCCAGGCAGTGGGACACATCCCCATGCAAAGAGTATTTAAGGATGCATTGGGTTTGAAGCGCAGGGCAGCCCAATTCCTTTCCTGGCATAGGTGCAGACAGCAGGTGATCTTGCCTTCTAGTCTTTGCTTCAGTCTTTTCTTTTTTTTTTTCACCATGAGCATTGTTTTCATTTTTTAGTCAGAGCGTATGTAAATGAGAAAGAGCAGGCTCTTTAGTAGCTGCTTTTTTAGAAGTAAAGAGAGGGGGTGGGTGCAGGTTCAGGAAGGCAGGGGTTACAGGGTTCCTCTGAAGGGAGAGACCTCCCAGCAGGGCTGAGCACAGCAACACAGCCTGGAGGGTGCTGGGCTTGACTCTTTTCCCTCTCTACGTGCCATTTTGCATGACAGCTCCCCTGGGTGCTGGCTTTTTGGGTCTGGGGTACCAATATTCATCTCTCCTTCGGGGGCTTTTGATTTCCACTTTAAGGGACTGAGAAAGCGCTTACGCTGGGGATTGTGGCATCTCAGTCTGGGAGCTACTTTTAGTCTGTCTTTGTCTCAGTTCTGCATTTGAAAAAGGCTCTTTGCTCCTTTCAGTGGGGTGCTGTGAAAATCAAGGCTGTGAGGTGTCCAGATCCTATAGTTCTGCAGAAGTGGTGTATATGCATATATGCCTCACGGATGTGGGGCAGGGGGGTGTGGGGGGTGCGTTTGTGCAATTAGTGACATATTTTGAAGCACTTGGCATATTGTTTGGCGATCCCCTGAAGATTGAGGATCTGGCAAAACACTGTTCTATTCTGTGTCTGGTTCCAGCTGACTCTACCAGAAGCAGGAATAACCCAGCAGTCCTTAAACTGGGCTCGTTTGGCTCAAAAGCAGAGTCCTTAACATCACACCGAAATTCCTGAGTTGTCTCACTCAGGCAGATCCTCTTTGTTTAGGTATTTCTTTTATTTCTACCCCCTAAATTCTACTACTGTATTTCTGAGTGAAGGGTGGGGGGATGTCTGGACGGGTGATGTCTGCGCCTTGCTCTGACATCTGAAGAATCTCTTTCTGTCCTTTCACTCTCTCCATTGCCAAGGAGATTCAGTTTTTCCAGGCAGGATGTCTGTCAGACCCACTGCTGTGAGGTATTCACTTCTTTAGAAATTCAAGTGCTTGGGGATTGCAGGGCTGAGATATGCACATATGTATGTGTGAGTGCATGCATTGGTGGGTCAGAAACGAGGACTGGATATTAGGAAATCCTAATTTCAGATTGGGTCTTAGGAAAAATTTTGACACTGGAAGAGTTATTAAGCCTTGGAATGGTCTGCCCAGGGAAGAGGTTGAGGCACCAACCCTGGAGGTTTTCAAGAGACATGGTGCTTAGAGACATAGTTTAGTGATGGGGGCGGTGTTTCTTTTGTATGGTTTTCTTTTGGTGGTTTTTTTTTTTGGTTTTTTTTTTTTTTTTTTTAATCAGAGTTAGGTTGATGGTTGGACTAGATGATCTTAAAGGTCCTTTCCAACCTAGACCGATTCTATGAATCTGTTACTGAGAGGGACTCTGGGATAGTGTGGGAAGGCAAAGACAAGGAGCATCATTGCAGCCTAAAGGAAGAGGCGAGAGGCCTGCAGGCCCACGGGGCCTCTGCCGAGCCACTGAGCCTGAGGACAATGACACCAAATATGCTCCAGCTGTCTAAAAAAATAAGCAGCGGTCGCTCCCCTTATCAATCCCCTTCACGTTTCTGAGGCTTCCATATGGGGTGTGGGCTGTGCCTGCCAGAAATGCCTGCTTCGCCTGCCCCCCCCTGCCCTCCCTCCTGCCTGGCACCACTGCCCTCGCCAGGCTGCTGAGGACGTGAGAAACCGCAGGGAGGATGCAGACCAGCTCCCTCCAGCCACCTCCCTTCTCCCAAAAGGCTGGTGGCACTAATCAAGGACAGAAACAGGCAGCTCGCTGCACCCCCCACACTCATGTTTTTAACTCTGTGGTGGCCGGGGGGGGTCCTTTCCCAAGGGACTTTGGGACAGAAGTGAGGGAAGTACGGCTGCAGTCTGTGAGAGAGAAGGGGAGGCAGAGGAAAATGATGAGGGAAGGAGTGATGAGAGAGACTGTGGTTGGGGAGAGGAGGAGCCACTGATGAGTGGCAGAGTGAAGAGGCAGCACGTGTGGAGGGGGGAGCGTACAGAAAGACGTACATTGCTCGGAAACAGACACAGCAACAGGGGGAAGGACAGAGGGAGAAACCGCAAAGGGAAGTAAGAAGGATGAAGAAAGAGAAAGAAGGGAAAAAAAGGAGAGATGGCCTGACAAGGAGAAGACAAAATACAGGAAGTGCCAGGGAAGAGCGTTACGTGACATGCCAAAACCAAGACATTCACCCAGTGGGCACAAATGTGATGTCTGGTCCTGCTCAGGGCAGAGTTTCATAGAAGAGGAAGTCACAGAATCACCTAGGTTGGAAGGGACCTTTTAAGATCATCTAGTCCAACCAATGAAAAAAACCAAAACAAAACAAAAAAGAAACCAACCAAACAATAATAAAAAAAAATTCCACACAAACCACACACCACACCCAAAACAACACCAACCCAACACTAATCCATATCCCCGAGCACCAGGTCAACTCATCTCTTGAACACCTCCAGGGATGGTGCCTCAACCACCTCCCTGGGCAGCCCATTCCAAGGCCTGACAACCCTTTCAGTAAAGAAATATTTCCTAATATCTAACCTGAACTTCCCCTGGTGCAACTTGAAGCCATTACCCCTTGTCCTGTCATCTGTGACCTGGGAGAAGAGACCAACCCCCACCTCTCTATACCCTCCTTTCAGGGAGTTGGAGAGAGTGAGAAGGTCTCCCCTTAACATCCTGATGCTTAAAAATGCTGCCTAGTGGGGAGAAGATCACTGGTGAGGAGAGACCGGGTTTCAAGGCTGGATGGATCCCTTGCTCTTCCCCGGTGCATGGTTTCCCTTCCCTGTGTCCCCTGGCAGTCTGGTAGCTCTGTCAGTAGTCAGGGTTAAGGCACTTGCCAGCTTGTAGTCCCTGCACTATGGCTCCTTGCAATCCTAGACTTGCCATCTCATTCCTCTAGTTTAATTTCTGAGCTGGGGAATGGCCAGCTCTACTTATCTGTGTCATCAACAGAAGAATCTACGCTCGTCCTCATGCATCCAGTCTCTGCTTTCCCAGGTCCATTTCCCCATACTCGCATTGTTTGCAGAGCGATAACAGACTTGGCAGGAGAGCTAATTCAAGAGTATAATCTCTATCAAACAAAGTGCACCCTGTTCCCACCTGGTCAATTAAACTGGAACAAATCTGTGCAGAAGCACTGACCTGAGGCCAAGCACCTTCCCTCCTGGAAAGATGTGTGATGGCTTCCCCTATGAGCACCGCCTGGAGCTGTGGGATGGGCAGCTCATCCTCACTCCTGGCTGCTCAGGGCAGTGTTGGAGCCAGCTGTGATGGTGTTTTCTGTGTGCTGTGTGCCCGTACAACCTGCCCCCATCCCTTGTAGGAATGACTTCCAGGAGCTGAAGCCTTTGTTGGACCAAGTGGTGTAGATGCTTTATGAAGCTGTTGCCACTGCAGACCAAAGCCACAGAGCAGAGCCTGTTTCCTCCCAGGTGTCCCACAGTGTGTGTTATCTCTGGAGAACTCAGAGCCAAAGCTTCTCAATACTGAAGATATTTTAACCATCTTTGCTTCTAATCCTGATCTTGAAGGAGTCCCTGACCCCTCAGCAGCTGGCCTGCTCCTTATTAGGAAACAGCAAGAGCTGTTTCCAAGCAAACAAAATATTTGGGGGAGGACGGGAACGGGAACAGACTCTCTCTGGAGTCATGTGGATTGAAAGGAAGGTCACCATGACCGTGACCTTCGCAGTTCCCAAAGCTTTTCCTGAGAGAGGGCTGGGTGAGAGCAGCCTCTGCTGGGAGTTGCCACTGGCGAGTACCAGGGACTTCTCCTTACCCTACAACGTAAAGCAAAGGGCAGCTGTGCAGAACAGCAGCTGTGGCCCACCCCCTTGCAGATGGTGATGTAAAATATTAAAGGCAATTGCGCTTCGCATCTCATTGGGAAAGCACATATTTCTTTTGAAGATTTGGTCAATAGTGTGAGGTTTGTTAATGCTTTCAGCAAACCTCTTATCTCTATGGTTCGAGCTCTCTCTTTTTCTGGGTTTTGAGACCTTATCGCTGCAGAGAGTGATATTTTCTGCACAACAAAATACTAAGGAAAAAAAAAACCCTCCTTCATAAGCAACAGAAGTTTCTGTGTAGGATTTTATTTCGCTTTTATTTTTGTTAATGTAAATGCTAATGTGAATATTAATGTTTAGGTTTAGATAAACTCTGCCCAGAAGAAATAAAATACAGGCTTTCAAATAGGGATCAGGAGAATACCAGTACACAGAAATGCATTCATATAAACAAATATAGTAGATAGACGAACGCAAACAAGTACAGATATGCAAACACAAGGACAAATACAGCTATGTATTATGTATATGCTCATATGAGCATGTAGGTACATACATACCTCTGTATGTGGGAAGTAGCATGTGTACAGATATCCTTAGATATTTAAATGCATGCTCAGAAATAAAAGCATGTGTATATAAAAGCATAAAGTAATACACAGACCCACATTTTAATATTATGAATCCATCCACTGGTAATCTCAGACATGCTGGTATTTGTACAGGCACGCAATGGCATCCATGACATATCTGTTTATGTATCAGAACATGAAGTTACTCAGATATGACCATTTTATATAGAAATGCAAGCGCAATGCAGAGGATCTTCCACCAGCCCACATAAAACCACACCTGAGCGTTTGGGCACAGAGCATCCTTGCACAGCTGGGCTGGCTGAATGCAGCCACTCCACTTTTCAAAAAAGTGGAGGAGAGCCAGGGACAAACAAATACAAATGCACACAGGAGTGGAAGTGAGCCCTGAAAGGATGCAGGAATGGTCCTGGGGGAGGACAGAAGGTGTGGGGGGCACCCAGAGGGAGCAAAGCAAGAGGGTTTGCATGAGCAGGGTGGTAAGGAAGGAGGGTGGGGAAGAGATAGAGAGCACGGGTTGGGAAATGCGTGGTCTTCCCTTGGAAAGAGTCTGTCTAAAATGAGGAGGTGGCTCAGGGGAGATGCCCACCCTGTTTCCAAGGGGGAGTAACTGCCAGGGTGGGATGATGAGGATGCGCTCCGGGATCCCTCCTGCCCCCTTTCTGGTGGCTGACCCTGCTGCTGGTGGGTTTCATCTCATCTTTCCTTGTCTGGGAGACAAGGAGATGTCTTGTCTGAGATCCTCCACCTGGATCTCAGCACAGGAGAGGTGTTTTGGAGCACTCTTCACATCACCCTCTTTCTCCTCCTCCTACAGGAGCTGCTCCTTGTGCTTCTGAGCAGCAAGTGTGGGGTGCTGTAGGTGGCAGGGAGAGGGGAGCACAACCACTGGGCAGCTCAGAGCATCTCCTGCTGGGAGAGGAGTGATAAACCCCTGTGTGCTAGACTGCCTCAGCTGTTGGTAGCCCAGGAGGTGAAACAAGCTCACGTTGGGCACAAACTGGAACATGGGAAATTCCACCTCAACATGAGGAAAAACTTCTCCAGGCGATAAGACAAGAGGAAATGGCCTCAAGTTGCACCAGGGGAGTTGGATATTAGGAAACATTTTGACACTTAAAGGGTTCTTAAGCCTTGGAATGGGCTGCCCAGGAAGGTGGTTGAGGCACCACCCCTGGAGGTGTTCAACAGGCTGACACAGTGCTTAGAGACATGGTTTAGGGATGTTTGGGGTTTTTTTTTTGTCAGAGTTAGGTTGATGGTTGGACTGGATGATCTTAAAGGTTCCTTCCAACCCAGACAATTCTATGATTCCATGCTAGGGAGGAGAGGCTCAAGCCCAGCCACCCCAGTGTTTCCAGCTCAACAGCAGCGAGAGAAGGGACAGGAGGTGGGCCAGCCAGGGGCTTTGTTTCTTTCCTGCGAATCCATTTGCTGTAAACACAAGTGATCTCAGCCCGCCACCACTGCTCCCTCCCTCACCCCAGGCTACAACCATCCTTCAAGCCAGGGCTGGAAGACTGTGTGAGAGGGGACGGGTACCCGGGAGGAGGAGAAACGCCTCCAGAAGTGATGTTTGTGAACATCAGGGCTCTGCTTTTGTGCCCAGCTGTTCCTGGTGCCAGTGTGTTTCTGCCTCCCAGCTGCCTAACGTCTGTGTTTGCTGGGCAGTGCGTATGTACAGCGGGTGGGTTCGGCTGTACTCGTGTGTGTGTGTGTGTGTGTGTGTGTGTGTGTACGTCCCCGGCTGTGCACACTCTTACTAATGCTGGGTGTGAGAAGCCAGATAAGCTGGCCCTGGTGGAACGCCTCCACCCCGAGCCGTGGTGTGCAGGTCCGGGCTGGCTCCGGGTGCCAGCAGGCAGCGTGCCCCAACCCCTTCCCGCCCGGGTGCTGGGCTGACCAGGCGAGGCATAAAACGTTGCTGGTTTTATGTCCTTTCTGATGGGTATCTGTAGGACCCGAAACGTTGGTGAAGCAGCTGGAGAACCCCGTCGAGCTGAATTCGCCAAACTTCCCATCGCCCCTTTCCTTGGCCCGTGCATGTACCAAGGAGGGATTCCTTTTGTCTTCCGGAGAAAAAACTGTTCCCACTCCCTAAGAAATAACATTTTTTCATCGGAATGTAGTATCTTCATGAGAAATATGAAGATTAGTCTTGTGAAGACCCACTAAAAACCCCCCACTCCTTATGCATGTACTTTACCAGCCTCAGAAAAAGGAGGGAAGGGTCACCTGAAGTCTCAGCTGAATGGCAACCCTAATTCCCTCTATCCTATATGGAGTCACAGAATCACATGGAGTTGGAAGGGACCTCTCGAGATCATCTAGTCCAACCCCCCTACCAAAGCAGGTCCACCCAGAGCAGGTTGCACAGGAACGTGTTCAGGTGGGCTTTGAATGTCTCCAGAGGAGACTCCACCACCTCCCTGGGCAGCCTCTGCCAGGGCTCTGCCACCCTCACAGGAAAGAAGTTCCTCCTCCTGTTTAGGTGGAGCTTCTTATATTCAAGTTTGTGCCCGTTTCCTCTTATCCTATCCCTGGGAACCACTAAAAAAAAAAACCAGCCACATCCTCTTGACACCGCCCTTTAAGTATTTATAAGCATTGATCAGATCCCCCCTCAGCCTTCTCTTCTCTAGACTAAAAATATCTTCTGTTTCTCTCCAGGCCTCTTCATGAACTAACCCCCAGCCCAACCAACTCTCCTGAGTGGGGTGTATTTTCCTATTGCTCTGCTGCTGCTGCTCATAATTTTGCTAGGAAATTGTCTTTGAAATTTTACTCTCCAGTACGTGTGGTTTGGTGTTTTTTTTCTCTTCCTCTGCTGATGGTTTTTGAGTGAGCTTCATTAGCCAAATTGTTTTCTTTCTTTGCCCTTCAAATTCAATTTCTTGATCAAAGTGGAGAAAACTGTGGTAAGACGTGGTGGCTAGTATATAAAAAAACCCATTACCATAGATATTTTGGCCAAAGTCTCTTGCTCCTGCCCTCCAGCTTTGTGCTAGTTCAGCCCTGAGCTCCCAGCACAGCTCTGCTGGTGCCTCCACCTCCCCAGACATGAGCAGGGGACTGGGACGTGACATTGGGGGCAGTTTGGGATGTAGCTCACCCTTTGCCTCTATGTTCCAGAGCAAAGGAAGCAGAAACAGAGAGAGATCATAAGAAGGGCAGTTGCTTATGGAAATGATGTATTTCCAGCATTGTCCATGAGTCACGTTCACATACTTCATTATTGTTATTCTTAGACGTGGACCAACATTAGAAGAAAACAAGATAAACAGCACAAGAAAAAGGCAAATGCACAGATATCCTCTCTTTCATAAAGCCTGGTTGCCCAGGCAACATCAATCAGGAAAAAAGTATGTTTCTGGCCTAGATGCTGGGCAGGAATCTTTTTCCAAAGCTTGAAGTGTTATGGGAAGCAGGACTAGGAAACCTTAGATGACTTTCTGGGGGTTGTCACGTCTCTCACATAGTACCAACAGAGGTACAGGAAACAGATTTTTCAATATGATGCTACTGCTCATGGTTTCCTCTCCGGTGTGTTGGTTTCTGCAGAAGTATTCTTTTTTTTTTTTTTTTAGTGAAGGTTACTTCCCCATTGCAAGTGATTGTTTAAGTATTAAATGCTGGCTTCTGCAGATTTATTTTTTATTTTTTTTTACAAATGTATTTCCCCTTTGCAAGTTGATTGTTAAAGTATTAAAAACTTTTGACTTGGGTGATTTGCTTAATCGACTAGCTTAATTAGGAAAGTTTTCAGAGGCATTAGTTCCAACCTACATCTCAGTCTGGCAGAGGGCAGAGGTTAAAGACAACTTTGGTTTAATATTATGACCTGTTCAGTGCTGTGTCTGTGCTCTCTTGGGTAATTCTGCAATTTCCTCCTGTACTTCTCTCTCTCTGTGTGTTCATCTTTTCTATCTATTCACATTGTCTATCTATTTTATCTCTTTTCCTCTGGTATTTTGCTGTTGCTTTTTCCTTCCTTTTCTCTTGTATTCTACTGCCTTACCTTTCTAATCTGTTTCAGTGCTTTTCACTTCGTTATGCCTTTTCCTTTCTTTTTGTTTTTGCTTTCTATCTCTCCATTGGTTCTTTTCTCACTCTCTTAACTCCTGTTGTCTAAGGGCTGACCTACTCACCACTCATCATTTTGTTTCTCTCTTTTATCTTTCCTCCTTTTTCCCACTCCTTCTCAGCTCCTCTCAACAATAGAAGTTACTCATGGCTTGTGGGGGAAGCATCTGGCCCATGCTAGCTCTCAGTCTCTCTCTTTTGTTCTCAATACTCTTTTGTTATAAACACAACAATCAGAAAAGCACAAAATCATCTCCCAAGGCAAACACTGCATAATAATCCTCCTTGTCCCTGCTCCTCTTATCTCTGAAGAATTTGTTCTCCAGGCAAAATAATAAGCAACATGAGAAAGGATTCACTAAACTTGGGAGTGGAAAGGCTGAGTCTGGAACGAGCTTCATCCTATGGGGCAGCACCACTGAACTGAAAGTTGGGCAGATGTGACAAAACAATTGGTGTAAGGTGAAATACAGCTTGCCAGGAGCTTGGACAGCAGAGTGATGGCCTTGTGGTTGATCAGCCCCAGTTGACCAGTCTCTGTTCCTACTAGGTTGTGGAGGCACGGACAGGATCAGAAATTTTATTATATATAGCACCCAATTTCTTGTACCTTCTCCCCATTTGTCCCTCGAGCCAAGGCCTTGCATATATGTAATGTGTTTGCCAGACAACTCTACCTGTTGGAGCTCCACTGACATTCTCAAAAAGCCACAGCAAGGTGCTTCTGTGGGGTCATTTGCCAGCTCCAGCCTCTGGGATAAATCAAGATAAGAACAGGCTTGCGTGTTGTTGGGGCCCTTGCTTAATGCTAAAGAGGCATTCTCAGATTAAAACAGCTTTCCTCTGAAAATATAAGTTCCCTGGAAGTGAAACATAAGTTGGCACGCGCTAGTTTAGACATGCAAGTGTTTGCAAAGCTAAAAAGAAAAAAAAAAAAAGCTTGTTAAGCAAAGTATGAGCTTTTCCCAACCCCCATAACTCCGCGGTTAGGATACTGCTGTTTAACCTGGGGCTGGTTCTGCCTGGTCCTTATTTTAGAAATCTTATTTCTGTCTGGCCACTGGCAACCTGCAGTGGACCTCTATCCAACCTGCAGTAGACCTCCATCCAACCTGCAGGACCTCTATCCTCCATGTATTTTGCATAATACATGAGTGTTATATTCAGAAAAATACTAGGAGGATAGTTTTAGTCAGTGCAGTATCAGATAGGTTTGCTAAGCAGGTATGAAGGTACTTCCTCCAAGAGCTGATTTTCAGAAGGATTATCTGTGATGTGCGAGGTAGGTGAGTGTCCTAGGACAGAAATAAAACATATTTAAGAGGAACAGGCTGTAATGCAAACTCCAAATTGAAATATTTGAGCATAAGCAGATGAATTCAGACTGGGTCAAAACTAACTGAAATGGGAGGGTGGGGTATTTCCCCCACATTCCTTAGGAAATGTGGTTTTCAGTGATGCATTTTGAGTTTGTTTCTTACTGGTGCTTATTCCAACGGCTCCGTAAAATGCCACCCACTGGGTTCTGCGTTGTGTGTTAGGGTTTACTTTCCAGCTAAACTCTTATTGTTTCTAACAATACTGGCCGCTACGTATGTATTTAATCTAATCTTGAAGTTTGGATTGCTCAGCACTTACAACAGAGTCATGTGGGTCAAGAATAAACTAAGAATGAGGCCTTTTTCAGAAGAATGCTTTGCACAGTACGAAGATTGCGTCTGAAGTTTGGAAATGCTTAGAGCCTCCCCAAATACGGCAACTTCCCACACTAACCAGTAAGTGAATATTTCCACACTTGGTTGCCAGGGTTTATGACAGCGGGATGATCAGATTCAAGGCGGAGCTTGCTCTGCTTGCAAACAACTAGGAAAATAATAGGAAATAGGAAAAAGAAAAATAAGTGTGAGCCAAGATTAGTCAAAGGGCCAGGTCCAGCAGCACAGTCGAGGCAAGGCTACCACAGCTCCTTGCTCCCCAGGGCAACCAGTAGCAAGGCTGAGCCTGTGTTCCCAGCAGGCACATGCACACAAACACACATATACGCATGTATACATACATATACACCACATATATACATGGCCCCCACCCAGACCTACACACACACACACACACAGAGCGTTTACACAAACACAAACAGCATGGATGGTCTCCTCCTCTTCCCTGCCCAGACTGAGCAGGAGGGAGGTCAACTAGTGGGAAATATACATATATAAATATATAAATATACACATGTATAAGGTAGATCCTTGCGGGAGCTGGGCTCAGATTCCAGTCTCTCTCTATAGATCCCCAGACCCCATGGTTTCTCCAGCAAGATATGAGACTGCCCAGGTCCCTCCAACGGTCAGCTCCCCCTGGGGCTCCCAGGCCACTTCACCTGCTTGCCAGCTGGTCCACCTGAATCTTTACTAGTGCTCACAGCCTCACCTGCACAACCACACGTGGTTGCTGCACCGTGGGCCCCTTGTGACTTCACACTCAGACCCCAAAAAACACCACGTCACCCCCACCCCCTAATAGAGAGTTCCTCACCCAGGAAAACAATCTGAAATAGAAATTAATAACAAGATAGTGCAGACTGCTGATCAAGGCTGGGCAACTGTGGTGGCCAGCCAACACTTTTCATGCAACTGGCCCTATTTTCCTTCTTCTCCCTCACTTTTCCCCCTTTGATTTCTCCCTTAGACATCCCATAGTAAGTCCTGTGCCATCCCAAAACGCCCTTCCCCTGCATCCTGGAAGGTGTTTGGTGCCCCTGTAGAGAGCTCCTCCTCTCTGAGAGGGGCTCCAGCCGTTTCACACCTGGACAATGGGGCTGATGGCTCTTCCCGGGACACCCCAGGCAGGATGGCCTTTCTTCTCACTCCTTAATTAGAGTTGCCACCTGCCATTGTGTCCCTGTGCTCCTCCTGGGGGGGGTGGGGGGGTGGGGGGGTGTGTGCGTGTGAAAATGGGGTCTTTGATGTGCTGATGGTTCCTCTGATGTGCTGATGGCTCCCGTGATGGGGCTGGGGAGCAGCCGTGGGGCAGGGGTGTCCTTGGGGCTCCTCCTCCTGCCATTGTCCCCCTGCGCTGCTTTGCGGGGGATGGGGTGGAGTGTGCGGGGCAGATTTTATCACAGAGTCTCCCCAAAAAAGACCGTGCAGGCTGCCCCTGGTATTTTATTGTTGTTTTCCACAACTTTTAGTGTGTATGCGTGTATTTATTTTTCTTTTTCTGTTGCGAATAACATTTTAACACCACGGCATGGACACCCACGAAGGGAGGGAGGGAGGGAAAGCGTCACCCCATTTGACCTCTTCATACCCAGTTCTGAACCACGCCAACTAAACCAGAAACCAAAAGAAAACGTGATCGTTTTCAACGTGTCGTGTGTCCGGCCCCCCCCCCCCCCCAAACCTGGTGATCAAAGTGATGGCTGGTCCCAAGATCCTTTGCCCAACAACAAAACAGCAGCTTCCTTCCCACCCTACACCCCCCCCCCCCCCCCCCNNCCCCCCCCCCCCCCCCCCCCCCCCCATCGTTTGGCCCCAGATTCAAAGCACATTGCTCTCACGGAGGAATTTTGGCCATTGTTTTTGGCCCGCGGGATGGAGGACAAATAAACACCGAAGCTAGAGTTGGGTTGAAAAAATCCAAATTTGGGACTGGATATGGCTCGGTGCACTTTGGGGCCCCGTGCTTCGTAGGGAAAAAAAAAAAAAAGATTTGAAAAACCAAACAAAACACTCAACAGCTCCTCCCTCCCTCCCCCCCCCCCCCCTTAATTCTCCAGAACTGGCGGTGGGGGTGGGGTGGGAAGAGCACCCCTGAAGGATCTCAACGGGCTCCTGCCCGCCCCGTCGGGGCGACCGCCCCTTGCGGTTCCTTGCGTGCCAATGGCCGGTCGGGCCGCCATCGCCGAAACGTTTGCCCTGTGGCAAACGGGTTCCCCCTCCATCCCTTGTCACTGCCCCCCGGGCCTTTTGGGGTGCCGGGCAGTCCCCTTTGGGGAGCCGAGAGAAAAGGGGAGGGGGGGGGAGAAGAAGGGGCGCGGGCAACCATGGCGGCCCGCCGGCTGGTCACGCACGCCGCCGGAAAGGCGCTGATGTCAGTTTGAAGTCAGAGATGGTGTGAGCTCCGTCTGGGCTGGCTCTGCGGGGCGGTTTGTTTTTTGGGGGGGGGGGGACGGACGACGACCGGGAACCGAGATGGTGGGGGTGGAGGAAGAGGAGGGGGGAAGGAAAGGGCCCTCCCTGGCCCCGCCCGCACTCGCCCACGGGGG
>BJBW01004525.1:17791-106197 GCA_004320125.1 Scolopax mira | reverse complement strand
CTGTTAATTTTTAAAATCACCCCCAGGCAGGATTGTGCTTGTGCAGTTCCAAAACCTGCTGCCTTTCTGCAATGCACACCTGAAAGGCCATGGCATGGAAAGGGCTGCACCTCAAGCTCATTTTTCATGGGAATCTTTTGAGCTTTGTTCAAATACAGGTTTCAGAAAGAAGTGGCTAGGACTCTATGTCAGCTCATCCTCTTCTCTTTCCCCCATTTCAAATATTTGAAATTGTTCTGATGGTTGTCCTAAACAGAAGACATTTCCTTAAAGAGAAATCCTTGGGCATCATCAACTGCGATTTCTTTGTGGTTTAGAACTAAAGCCTCACCATGTCCTTGAAATGCTGGGCAGCTGCAAGCTACCTCTTCTTTGCAATGCTGCAGTAACACATGAGCCTCCCAAATATTGCACCAAGTATTGCAAATGAAATAGTTACTTCCCAAATATCATCAGGTTAGAGCTTGAACACTTGCCCGAGCACACCAACAAAACCACTGTGTCCAAGCGACTGGATGAGTGACGGCTGCAAGGGCATGAAGTCTGGTGAAAACGGAAGAAGCTGTAGCTATAAAGAAGCATCACAAGAAACGATGCACTCCAAGAGTACAGACTAGGATGGGTTTTTTGGGGAAAGACTTGTACTGCTGCTTTCTAGAGGGACTGTGTTTGAAGGTGGCAGCGTGGCCCTGTTGTGCACCGTGAGCGGCTTCCCCTTCGGCATGGGCAATTAGCCCGGGTGTCCTCAGTTGTCCGCACTCGCCTGCCCTGACCTCTGCATTACTCCACTGAATAGCCATCTCTTAAAGAGAGATGCAAGACAGGGAAAAATAAAAGCAAGACGGGAGGGGAGGGGGGGAAAATAAGAGATAAATCACCTGAATTTATCAGAGGGATGGAGCACCTCTGCTATGAAGACAGGCTGAGAGAGTTAGGGTTGTTCAGCCTGGAGAAGAAAAGGCTCTGGGGAGGCCTTATAACAACCTTTCAATATCTGAAGGGAGCCTACAGGAGAGCTGGAACGGGACTCTTTGTTGGAAAGTGTAGCGACAGGACAAGGGGCAATGGTTTTAAATTGGAAGAGGGGAGATTTAGATTAGACACCAGAAAGAAATTCTTTACAGTGAGGGTGGTGAGACACTGGAACAGGTTGCCCAGGGAAGTCGTGGATGCCCCATCCCTGGAGGTGTTCAAGGCCAGGCTGGATGGGGCTTTGAGCAACCTGCTCTAGTGGGAGGTGTCCCTGCCCATGGCAGGGGGTGCTGGACCTCGATGATCTTTAAGGTCCCTTCCAACCCAAACCATTCTACGATTCTATGAATTTACAAACAAAAGACATATTTTTTCTGCTGTTATTTTAAAATTTTATCATAAAAGTAATATATCAAAGAAACTATTTGCAAATAGTAGAACTATTTGCAGCTCTCAGGTCACTTCTGGTCTTCTATAAAAAGTAACTACAGGGAACAGTTCTGAGAAAAGCAGCAAAGAGTATTTTACACTAATGACTGTACTTAAGCAGAATATTGCTGTACTGCTTTCCTTACTACCTGATAACATCCATTTCTCCCCAGAATCTACACAGCATGAAGCTCACAAAAGCATGAAAACAGAACTGGAGCAAAAGAGGAAATTGGTCAAATTAATATTTGTACTACAGGAGCACTCAGCAGGCTCAGCAATGGATCAGGGCTATATGAAGAATATAAGCAATAAAATAAAATGGTAAGTCATCTCAAAGAGCAAGATCAAAATGATTTTTACAGCAAGATTCCGGAAAGGAGTAAGTGGGAATAAAATAATTCAGAACAACAGTTCTGTTAGCAGTTAGATAAAACATAGTTCTAGAACCTATAATTGAGCCCAAGCCACAGCTTCTACAGCAAAGGAGTGAAAGCAAGCACTGGAAGCAGCGCAGCTGATGACTGTTTATTGTTTCAGCTGAAGGAAACAATGACAATCAACACCCAAACAACACACACTGCACAGATTCCATGCAGACATAAGGATTCACTCTCAAACTGTCCAAGAATGACCAGATCTGGCCTGTCAAAGTAAAATATCTTCTCTGTCAGCAAAAGACAGTCCCTGATGCAATATTCTTTGGATTTTCTTAATTTTTTTTCTCTTTGTTTCTCAAAGTAATTTTCAGGTTTTTTCTTTGGGAAGAGAACATATACTTTATTTTCAATATGTGCTTTACTGAGTCACAACTTAATAAAATTAGGAGAAGCAACCCTTAACCTTCTTCTGGTTATTCTTCTCCTCAAAGCCAAACATTATTTTGCCCTCCACTCCTGCTTTGTTCATACATTAGGGGTTGTTACAATCCATACGTTCTTTATCTATTGTCAGGCATCCTTCCCATGTGCACTCAGGCCTGCTTTTAAACTTTCTTATAAATCAGTCCTTCCAAAGTGATTCTCGTTAGTGTTGTCACTGGATTGCTGTTCTGCCCTCATGTACTGGATAGCTCGTGGGTTGTGTGAACTGACAAACATCTCCTCTGCTTCAGCTGAAGTGAGGACCCTACAAGAGGGGGATTTCACTCTCCTTCTCTAACCTGCCTCGTGCAGCAGCTTCCCTTCAGTAGACCCTTGCTTCTGCTCTGGTGGGGATGCACTCCACAGACATGCAGCATCATGATACAAATATGTCCCAAAAGAGACTCTACTAGATGTAGCTTCATTACAAGGATTAAAGGAAAAAAAAAAAAAAAGGAAAAGAGAAAGAAAAGGGCAGAAAATACAACAACAACAAAAATAAATAATCTGACCTCTAACCTTACACCAAAGAACACAAAGAGCATTTGACTTTTTACTAAAAGATGGGTCTACCAGCTATTTACTGCTCCAGCCCTCGATGATGTATTAAAACTGTCTCAGATGAATGGCTCTCCCCAAGTCTCCAACGCCACGTATCTTTCTGCCAATTTTCTCCATCCTTTACTTCTATAAATACCAGTCTGATGTTCACAAAAAAACCAACCCTACTGCAAATTCAATCATTTACAATAATCAAAATACTGTTCAGATAGCATCAAATAAGCTATATGACTTGCAAAAAAATCATCAGCTACAGAACTAGCTCTCATTTAAGTGGCCCACTGTCTTTGGAGGTAGCCTGCTTGCACAAAAGCCTGCTCCCACTGACTGTGACAGGCATCAGGAGAGCATTTAGGCTTCGTAGGTCAATGTTAAGCTCTTAAAAAAAGTCAAGCCATTGCTCATTAAAACCCCCCAGAAGCAAACTATTGCTCTGTCAGTTACTGGAATAACACCAGGAAAACTCCCCCGCCCCCAGCTTATGCTTTGATTTTGCACTGAAGTCAACAGTTCAGAAGGAATTTGCATTAAACGTTTCAGTTCTGACTGATTCACCAGAGGGGCAAGTGTGGAAAATAAAAAATATTTTTATCCATTTACTCAGAGGCTCATTATGAGTTTTCCCATACTCTGGAGCCCACACACACTCTAGGCTTCCTATTCAGGACTCCGTAAGGAAATTGTCAACAAGCTAACTCTTTATATCTCAGTGGAAATTAGAACCATTCAGTGGGAGAATTTAAAAGTCTCATGGGGAGGGGAACCCTACCAGCTTCCAGCTCCCAATGCTGCTGAATTCTCACGGGATCCCCTGTGTTTCAGGAGCACGGCTTTCAAAATCAGAAAGTATCTCTAAAGCCTTCGAATGAAGCCACCCATCCCTGCATCACTTGGCAAAGACAAAATAAACAAAGCTCAAATCAAGCTGCCGAAAAAGGATGTCCAAAATGACAAGTGCCCTGTGGTGATGGACTTCTGCTGGATTTTTCTGGCTGCTAAACGATACTGTCAGTGGCTCTTTGAGCGTGAAAAGAACTATGGAAGCCCAGCACAGAGGCTCAATCAATCCCCGGAGCGCGACAGCTCTGCAGCAGGAGGTAAATCGGTCCGAAAATGCAGAGCTGAAACAGCCTACTCACAGCCACACTGAGTTACTGCTACACAGGGTTACGTTTATACCTTCCAGGATTTCTGTCTCCATGATCTCCCTTTGTGCTCATTTATTTGTTTATTTATTTATTTTTAATCATGGAGGACTAGCAGCCTGATATATTGTATTTTTGAAAAGCCCGACAGTAAAGGAATGCTAAAGGCTATCAAGTCACATGCAGAAATTATGAGGTGGGTAAGGAGGTGATTGATGGGCAGACAGCAATAAGAGGGTAGAAAAAGCGAAATCACAAGTGGATGGCAGGAGGTTAGTGACAGGGTGACTCGTCTTATTCTGAAAAAAGAAATAAAAATAAAAAATCTTGTTTAATAACCTCACTAGGGAGCTTGGCACAAACCTTAGGAATGTGCCAATGAAGTCTGCTGGTGACAAAGTGAGGCACTGCCAGTACAGCACAGAAATGGGACGTTAGAGGGAACTGGGTGAGCTTGAGACCCTGTGTGGCAAAAGCAACTAAAAACGCAAAATACAAGGTAGAGATGCTCAGGGACTAATGGGAAATGCTTCTTCTGGAATATAAGCTTTTAGCAAATACTCTGCTGGACTTGGTTTAAGGTACCAGCTTATTGTGTCCATGAGGTATTTGCAATTCAGACAGTGAAATACTGGTGGTCTTTTACCAATATTTGAGAAGCTAAAGCTTTGGCAAGTCTATTTATGAAAGGAAATAGAAGAGAACTTCAGCTCAGCAAAGGAATGTGGCTGCTCTGTCCACATATAGCATAGGAAAATAGGAAAAAGATTTAAGATAATCACTGACAGGAGCAAATGGGGAGGGGAAAAGAGACAAAGAACGTAGACAGATATAGTGTATTTGAATTGAATGCTAAAACGTAACCCAGTACAAGAGCAATTTGGAGTCTGGATTAGCCTTTCGACATAAGCACAGGACATAAATACTAACAGCATTTAAAATAAAGCTCATTTCATGAGAGTAACTGTATAACTCGATGACTGTAATAGCAAAGGACTGATTGCAATAATTTGTTTCAATCTTGTATTTCTAATTATATTCAAAAATATAGGAAAAGCCAGACATAAGGTTGCCATTGCAATCTTCAATTGCTCATATGCATTATGATACAGCACTTAATTAGATGATCACACATTAGATTTTCCCCCAGAACGCTCACTACAGTCAGAAAATGGGCAGCTATTAATGTTGTCTCTACCTTTCCCATTCAACATGTGCCCCTCGGCCTTATTATCCAAATCTCCCAGTGAATACAAAATCATAGGTTTCCTCAGAGACATTCTTACAATGCTGTCAGAATATTCATGTCCTTCATAAATGTCAATGAAATCATCCCCACCACCTTCTTGTAAGAGTAGGGACAAGGATTATTCCTGTTTTGCAGACAAGGAGATAAAATGCAGAGGAATTGTGTCCAGAATGAGAAAAATCATGCAGCGATACCCCTTGTAGGTACTGATATAAATGCTCCAGCTTTCTGCAAATCAAGCCCCAGAATTACACATTGGAGACAGACAATGGAAAAATTGTGATTAGCGACAGCATTGGAAGAGCCTGATTCTAAGGAAATTTCCACCATCATATAAGGACAACCCTGGCAGACACGTGTACAGCTCTTCAGGAGCCATTCAGCTTCGTTTCCCCAAAACTGTCCTGTTTCTGCAACCTTCTGCCTCATTCACTACACACCTTCCAAATTCTGCAACAAATGAGGAACAGACAACAGCTTCATCCCCACAGCATCGTCCATCCTATGCACTGATTCGTCCATCCTATGCCCTGTGGAAAAAATAGGTCGTAATCATGTTATCAAAGGCTGTATCATCACGCCTTCATGCCAGGAGGCCAAGCCAGGGTTGCTCAGGCAACCTGACATCTTGTATTTCCCAAAGCGTGACTTGTCAATGCTTACATTCCTCTAACATTAAAAAAAATCCCCAAACCAACACAAAGAATACCTCAAATGTCACTATGTGGAGCCACATTTGGGCCATTAGGAGGTTTCAGACAGCTACACATGCACTGCTGCTATCTACTGCCAGAGCTATGGAGGAAATCTGAGGAGGTAAAGCAGGTGAGCTGGGCAGTATGGAGCAGCGAAGCACACATTTTAGGTGTGAATATCACAAGAGAAAAGTGCTGAGACTGATCTCTTAGGCTAGAAAGCTTGCTCTGGGGTAGTGGGAAGGAAACGGTCACAGTCTTGGTCTCCATGCTCTAGCTCTCCTCTCGTCTTCCTGTACAGTCATTAATTGTCCCTAGTCCCTTGTCACCTTTGTTCCTCTAAGTCTCTTCCAACTATCTTTATTCTTTGCTCCCACAACTCTTTTCACTCTCTTATTTCCTCTTTTCTCTGTCCACTCATCCCTTCTTCCTGCTCTCTGCAGGTCTTCTCTCTTAACCCCTCATGTCTACATCCAGAACTCACCCATCTTCTCCCCTCAGTGCCCGTGGGCCAGGGGCTCACGGGCAGTGCCAAGGGCTTGCTTCCAGCCCACCACATGCAGCTCCTGCCCTATAGAGCCAGCTCCTCTGGGAGGAAAGGTAGCACTGTGGACCAAGAGCCAGTGTGCCAGCCGGGTATGAAGGAGATGCGATGGGCTGGAGTGCAGCCAGTGAGAGTCTGCAGAGGGTTCAACTGGTGAGAAAGAGTGATTCAAGCTTAAATAGAGGCTGACACCCCCTCTCCCCCCTCCTTCTTTTTTTTTTCCCTCCCCCTAGCATAGTTGGTTTTTCTCAGTGACCTCTTTCCCCTGTCCCCTCCAACCCTGCCACTGTCAGAGGTCACTACCACCCTTGCCAGGGATATAATCAGGGCATGCATGGGTTCTCCTCTTCCTTTCCTGTAGACCTAGCCACTGTAGGAGGACTTACGCTCATTGGTTTTATTCTTGCTATCTGCTATTTATCATCTAACTGCATGTCCTGAAAGAGTTGTACAGACTCCATCAGTTCCTGATCCTGGACAACAGGGGAGCACCAGGAGAAACCCAGGTCCTCCTGAAAGCTGATTTAACATATGAGGGCAACAGAAACCACTGGCTGGTTTTTTGTGAGATCGAAATCTCTGTGGCTGACACACAAAAGACTTAAAGGCTGCCTTCAAGCAGCAGTCTGAACCCTTCTACCTAAATTTCCCACATTTAGTTGACTTCTCCCTGGGACTTGCATGGGATATTTAACTTTGGTACCATTAAACAACCAAGAAACAGGATCTAGTAAAGGAACACACCTGGCATGTTTGTATGTAGTAACATCACATGGAGTTACCTGTATTATGGAGCCAGGGAACTTGCTTGCTTTCTCTAGCTATTACACCTGGTTCTTCAAGCACCACAAGCTTTAAAGCAGTAGTGTAACTGTAGGTGTGATTGTCCTCGGATATGAGGAAAGCTTTGTAGAAAGAGTTAATCTCTTCTACTAGAGAAGATACTGACTTGCAGACATAAGGTTTTTTCACCCTTTGTAAAGGAAAAAAAAAAACCAAAAACATGCAAGTATGTGGATCCAAGCCTCAAGCTTAGGAAAAAAAAAAAAAAAGCAAAGCAAACCAGGAAACTAGCTTATGTATAAAAGCAAAGTCATGGCAGCATGTTGCTCAGTAGCAAGAAAGGTGAATGATCATTTTATATTCTTCATTAAAAGCCCCTAAAATCACAACTTTCCTAACTACAATCCAGACACATATGCACACACAGAGTACTCATCACTGCCGTACTCCTCCTTCCTCTCCACAATGTGTCCTGCACACTAAAGCTTTTACATCCATTGGGACGTTTGATCTTTGCTGGCCACTTCTGTAATTACATCAATATTATTCCTCTAAGCTTAGAAAGGAACAGCTGTAACCTGTCTGTCCACAGGAGCACTCCAATTTTCATCCAGAGGTGAATAAAAACTGGGTTTTGTTATTCAGCCTGTTCAAGCAGTTATTTTTCCATTAGGGAACATCTGAAAGATTTCCCACCACAGGGGAAGAGAAGTAGAACCGATCAAGGGTGGGTTTCCATGGAAGCATTAAGTCTCACGCTCAGGTAACTGCTGATACGACTTCTCAAGTGGTACATTGCCCAGCACATCCAAGCAAGCCAGCAGGGATAGGTGCTGGTGCAGCAGAGATTGACTTGTAGCTGTCGAACTGGTCCAGCCAACAAATGGATCCTTCACCCCACATGAATAAAAAAAGAATATCTTGATCCTACCAAAATAATGAAAGCCATCTAAGCAACACACCATTAAAAGGTGTATTTTTGGTGCTTTGGGATTTCTGATTCCCCTAAAGACTCTTTCCTCCTGTTCTTTAAACAGATCTCCATGCTTTCCCAACGTTTATTTCACTCAGACCAAAACGACTGTTCTGCAGCTGCACTGAAATCTATGTGTTTCTTGTTCCGCAGGGGAACAGGGAAGAGGCAGGGAAGTTTTTGGAGAAACTGGCAGGGAAAAAACTCTTATGGATTAATATTATCAAAATATTTCATTTGCTCATGACTGAAGCTGATTTTTTTGGATTATGTTTTGAAATATTTCTCAACAAAACTCACCAAGCCCATTTTATGAATGACATTTCAATATGCAGCCGGATAAAAATCATTCTCTTGATGCAAAAATGATTTTGAGCTTTTATTTATAAGAGAGGGCAAAGCATTGAGTCAACTGGTAAAATTTTGAGACTCAAATATTAGGGATGTGTTAACCAGGTCTAATTAGCACACCTAGATTTCTTAAGCATTAAAGAAGAAAATATGACCACATAACTCATCTATTTATGACGGCTAACTGTTCCTGCCAAAAATCACAAAATATCACTCAAAAATAAAGCCATTGAAAGCTGTCAAGGGAGCATCTCCCCTCCAGTTTTGCAACCAACCACAGACACTACTTCACACCCCTGGGCCAGGTTATGGAGAAGACGAGGGCAATGTTAATTTACAACACTCTGGACTCCTATCAACATCCCCCGCCTCACTTTGTTTGCCACACATACTCTCTTGCTGCTGAGTGTTGCCCATCAACTGCCCATGCTGGTTTTCTCCAGTCATGGGTTGTTACCACTGCTGCTGGACCTTTCAACTGCAGCTGGACCACTATCCAGACATTTAGCTGTTCTCTTTAGAGACATCTCCAGGCAAAGAAGTAGCAAACTGTTCCCATTCTAGGCATTGATTTAAAAACAAGATAAATTTTGCTTCGTTTTTTTCCATCCAACACATGGCTTATCTCCCTGTGGAGGAAACAGACCTCACAGAAGGTTAGTGGCCCTTTCCACTATGGGTAGTGTGGCCAAATGGACCAGCAAAAGCTTTCAGCAGGCAATAGGAATGATGTGATCCTTCAGAAAGAAAAATAAACCTGTTCATTGCTTGGACAGCAATTCAAAATTGCATTTTCTTCCATCCCAGAAATACCTCACCCACTTAAATGCTGCTTCTTTTTAGTATAGAACTCGTGTCAGCTGCCTAAATGGGTACATATGAAACTACTGTAACTCTTGTAATGATCTGTTATATAGGATACACTAATTTGACTGGTATGTAGTAGTAAAATTACAGTGGGGTTTCCAGCTGGAAGGGACTGCAAGTGAGCAGTTTATCATTTAAATGTATTGGGAGTAATTCAATCACAGGAGGCTGTTACAACAATGCATCCAGGAATAATAAACAGCAACACAATGGCCTCTAACCAGAGAAAAGCAGTTTCCAGCCCTTTCAGATGGAAAACAAAGAATAAAACAAATCACAAACAAATCCCCGTCCACACAGACAGGAAAGCTCAACAATGGAGTCAAGGGGAAATGGGATATCTGCATCAGGCTCAATGGCATCCTTTCTCCCAGACAAGTACTATTTTTTTTTACCCATTCCCTGCTACAGCAACTACAGGTATGTGATTATAAAGCAGAGAAGCAGAGAAATGTTTTCTTCTGCTTCCTGACTCCCTGGGAACCACATGGTCTGTGGTTTGATCACATTTTTTCATTAGGGATTTTTACTTTTCTCCTGTCCTCACTCAGACTGTCATCACTCCCATGCACCCAGAATGGGAGAAGAAGTCCCTCCTTCCAAAATTTTTAATTAAGCTCATGTAATCCTTTTGATACTACTACTTTTTTATACTCCCTACAGAAATGGAGCGTCCCTCCAGAACTGGGTCAGGAAAGCCTTAACGTATGGGGCTGCAGAGAGAGTTTAAAGAGACAAAGCTCGGAAAGAAATAATATACAACCCCAACAACATCCCCAACAAAACCAGCATCAGCAAGGAGGCAGAAATGACCATGTTCTGTATCACCTAAAGTTTGCAAAGGGATTAATATGCTGACAACTGTTATATCTAAATGCATTTGCAGGCAGAGAATCTATAGCATCAAGATGCTTTCCACATGAGAGTCCCTCCTTCAACAGGAGTGTACCCCTACCATGAAACTGATGGAAAAAGTAATCAGTCATCGATAATAGTCATAAAACCATTTTGATACTTAGCATTCTTCCATGAATAATATCATTACACATGGCTTAAATAAATCCCTCTAGCACACAGTTGCATCTTTATCATTTTCCTTAAAGGGAACTCAAATAACTTATTTTTTCTTTCCCCTAAACCACATTTTTTTGCATCTAAAAATTCAAGAAGCTGACTAGCTGAGAAAAGCCAAATTCAGAGTCGGTTAGGCAACTCCAATTGTAAGACATTTTGTTGTCTCAGAGATAGGTTTTCTCCAGGATCCATCATTTACTTTGAGGAAGATCTGGAAAATGAGGAGCGGGGGTGGATATCACCAGGTTAATGGCTGCTCATGTACCCTCCAGGTTTTCAGAACTTCGCCAGAAAAACGGCATTTACATTGCAAAGCCACCTGGCCTGCAATGAAGATCCAGGAACTGTAACCCCAGACACCCAATTCAAGTGCAAACAAGCTAATTAACAGCAGCCTGCCAACTGCATCAGAAATCACAGCAGTGACCCGAGTATGACTACTGAAATTGGACTTTTTCACCTCTCACTGATGAAGACTGCTTCATTAGTTAAGCACTGATGTTAATGGTGATGTTTTTCTATTCTGGATGAAGTCTGTTCCAGTGCTGACTGATACCTTTAGCACCAACTGACTGAAGCTACAGTTACCCCAGAGACCTTCAGCAGTGAGTATTGGCCAAGCATGGGAAGCATCACCTCTACCCATGGGCAAAGCTACAGGGTGAGGGCTCTCTGCAGCCCCTGGGGTAAAAGTAGGGAGGGTCTGAAAAAGCAAGGGGGAAAAAAAAAGGAAACATTCCCACAGTTTTCTGACTAATGGGTAGTCTGAGACAGATTGCAAGTGACAGTGCGAAACGTGTGTTTATGAGCACCATCAGGCCTGTGAGAAGGAAGAGGGGAGCCTGAACCAAATCTGACAGGTGCTCCAGTGAGAGGAAGATCCAGAAACTCTTCGCCCTTTATTGTAATTAGAGTCACATACACACAGGGTCTCTTCTGCAAAGCACCCTGCAAGTACTGCTATTTGGTGATAAAAGGAGTCATCTCTTTCTAAAAGCATCGGAAAACCAAGGAAAGGATAATTTAGACTTTCAACTAAAAAACACACCTTACTGCTGGCACTTGCAAGGCCCTCTCCCATCTCCAGAGCAGCATCACTCAAATGATGCAGGAAGGAAAGCAAAACAGTTCTTGGAGCAAGGTTTTAAAGAGAAATTGTAATGTGATTTATGTCTGCCATGGGGCTGGTGCTTTAGAACTGGGGGTTCAAGCACTGCAGCTTCTCCAAACTGACAATGTAAGGGTAGCATGATGGGCATGATCCATCGAGCAGCTTCCTTAAAACAGTTTCCAGAGGCACACAGGGCTGAAGCCATGGCAAAATTCTTCAAGAGACATCTCTGAAGACATATGGCACTACAAGATCAGGCTATAATTGTTCAACTGTTCAGCAGGCTGAGGAATTTTAAACATAGTGCTGGAGCTGGAATGGTTTTTCAATGAAAGCAAAATGAATGAATGAATGAATGGAATGATTTTGCAGGCAGTAAATAGATTATTTAATTCTGGGCAGCAATGCCACATGCAGCCTTTAGAGAAGAGCGGAGGGATTTGCGGTTGTCTGTCTGTCCTACTCACCAGGCACCACTCCTTTGATGTCGCTTTCTGTGTTCATCCTGTTCTTGTGCGTGAACTGAAGGATCAGTTCCTTGGATGCCTCAAACTGTTGTGTAGCCATCAGCCACCGAAGAGACTCTGGGAAAATACTTTAAAGAAGGAAAACGGGTTAGGGTCGCATCCAAGTTTCTGTCAGATGACGAACTGATAGTGTTTAGCTGCTCATTTAGCTTTTCACGAGCTACATACTTATTTACAAAAAGCAGAAGAATCACTTATGAAACAATTAAAAGGGAAAAAAAGATCCTGAATGTGTGAATTATTGACATTTTCTTTTACACCGATTCACAAATGATACAGGAACTACCTTATCACCTAGAAATAGGACATATTAGAACTTTATAATGTATTAGAGGTGTTCTGCCTGTTAATGCAATTTTGAAAGAACTGTGAGAAGGAGGAAGCGCTGTCTGCAATAGACATTTGCTGCCAAGCAGGGAATGAATGAGCTGTGCAGTTAATGCATGGTAATTCAGACCAAAGAAGGAAAATAGCTGACAGAAGTGATTTGAATTCTCTTCTGAAGATGGAGAAAGGAAAGAGAATTAATTTTTAGGATTATAATAGCATTTAATTTTTAAATATGTCAAAAATCTTCTCCCACATACTTTAAGCCCTTTTTTTTTTTTTTATACAGGTCAGTATTGTGTATGTTCCAGACAACATTCAGCTGTTGCTCTAAAAGTTTCCCCTAGCAAAAACAATATTATGTTAGTCTAGTCACAATCTAAACACATACATACACACAGTCACAAAATAAAAACATTTATTTTCCATCTGTTTGTTTCCTTTAAGTGCTGATAGTCACCTAAGTCATTAGCTTAACTGACCAGTTTTCCTTTTTTTTTGGATAAGTTTACTTTCATACAAAACTAAAAGAAATACGTAGATCTTCAAGAAATGCCATATTCCATAGTAAGAAAACTTTCACACCTGACTACAAGCATATTTTTCTCTCTTGTTTAGGCCTCATTTTCACTAATCTTCTATAAGACCTTTCTAAGAACAAATTTAACAACTCTTTTTGACTTCAAATATATAATAAACGTCAAATTTCCTTCACAAAGCACTGATCATTACTATGGATGCTGCCTCTGTTCTTCTACTTCAAAGCAGTAGCACCATCATGGTACTACCTCCTAAGGTTGATGCAATTTGGAAGACAGCTTAGCAAAACCTCAATTCTAGATAGAGAAAGTATTATTTTTTTTAAGAAGAAAAAAGGAGAGAAGTCAGGCAGACTGCAAGCCAAAGGATATTAGGCAATAAAAATATATAACAGCCGTGATGACAGCTATTCACTGTGACAGCTTATTTACCACCACTACATCTGTGGGGGCACACAAATGCTTTGGCATCACATCCTGCAGAAAGTCCTGTACTGCAAATGCACGTTTTGAAACATTAAGGATTCTTTGAATGCAAAATCATGCGAATGCTGTCCGAATGCTGTCCGAAATGGGGCCAGCTGCACTTTTTGAACAGTCCTCTTACAGGCCCCAAACAAGAAGGGGAGCAGAAGAAGGAAGAGAGCTGGAGGGATGGGCATCATGGGGACAAATGCTGACTCTGCCTTCCAGCTCCTACAGGTTTCTCAAACTGGAGGTGCCATGGGAGGTTCATTTAAGGATCTTTCAAAACTCATGGCCTGCTTTGAAAAAAAAAAAGGGCACTAAACCCCTGGCCCCTGTAGACTTCTGCACAGAAGTTTGGTCACAACCTCGCACTTCACCACCTGGCATTAAGTACTGATTGAATGAAGGTGAGACAGCTTTCTGCTGAGGGTGGGCAGTTGCCCAGATCACCCAGCTGAGCTGTCTGCAGGCACCTGGTTGATAGTCTTCTACTTCCTCCATCAGTGAGGAAAGGACCAGCCTTTTGCAGTCAAAAAAAATATTATGAGGTGGGTAGGGGAAAACATTAATCCCCTGTTACATGGCTGCCGCTTCGGAGAGGAAAGGGGAAAGAGTAGGGGGGACACTGGGAAAAGTGATCCTAAGCCTGAGAAATCCTAAGAACAGAGAAAAATCCTTGGCAGACAGAAAAAGGACAGGGAGGTACCACTTGTAGCTGGAAGGAGAACTGTGATCTTGTCCAGACATGGAGCAAACCCATGCCCATGGAAAGGGTATAGTGTCAACTAAGAGTCTGCCTCAGGGCAACAAGCCCACTTATTACTAGTTTGGGTCTTGATGAGGGTAAATTCTATCTAACAGCACCAGAAAAGAACTGGCCACCCCTTCCCAGTTGTTCAGTTTTGGTTGGAGTAAAGCAGGAGTTTATTTCTGATTATTTTTGCTGACCTTCAGGGCACAGTCCTGTTAGGAGCTTCCTGCGTCCAAGGGAGAGGAAATAACGCCTCTCTAACACTGGAGCTCCCCTTCCCTCACAGCTCTAATACACAGAGACTTTGAAAGGAGCCTAACTTCTATTAACTTATTTTCATATACTTGTCACCAACCCCTGTGCTCACTTCTGACTTGTGTGGGTGCCTCTCTGCCCTTTCAGAATGACCTGAGAGCTCAGCAAAGGCCTCTGCTTGATTTGCAGGTGTCCCAGACCACTAGCCCATCCCTAGAGAAATTTGCTGCTCCCTCCTTTCCCCTCCATCCATGCCCAGCTTCCCAATCTGCTCAGCCACCCACCTCCTGGGGACAGTATAGCCCACCATGTGCACAGGGCCAGGAGCAGATCAAATCTATAGGTGGGAGAGGGCTAAGCTCCATCCTGGAGGAGCAAACAACTCTCTCACAGCAGGAGATGGAAGTAAAGAGAATGAGGAGGAAGGAAGGGGCTATCACAGCATCTGTTATTGAGCTCACTGCTTCAAGTATAATGATGGGGAATTAACAAGCAATGCAGCTTTCCAGCTCTGCTTTTATTACAAATAAGTCAGTTTTCTTCCTTCATCTGTAACATATGCTGAGAGTCCACGCTCTGTTCCCCAACACAATGCTGGGGGAAGGGAGGAGGAAAGGAAAGAGGTAATGAAATGGTAATGCTTTCCAGAGAACATGCAACAGATGGAAGAGAAAAGCCTAAGAGAAAAGTGCATACTGTACTGACAGTATAATTAAACAGGCATCTTAACCAGAGGCCGTTTCTGCAAATGCAAGAACCCCGGGCAAACGCAACTCCTGTTTGGCTATTACCACTCTTTTTATCAAGCTGTCATATCATGCATTATAAAAGGACAGTCTATTTGCGTGGTCTACATGTCCTGTCCAGCCATAAGCCACCAAACTCTTGCAGATTAGGAAATAAACTTTACCATTTCCTATTGCCTTCAATGTCACTCAGGGACGAGCTCTCAATAGGAATGTACAAGACCCTGACTCAGCCACCTGGAAGACGTGCTCTCTCCAGAAGACTGCTGAGGGCTTACTGCTGCCCACGTTGTCTTATCTTGCTTGTTAGGTGTCTTCATATTATTGTACTGTCCTTTTGGACACAAATATCTGCAAACACTATGTTTGATATTGGGTTCTATCCAGTGGTGGATATAATGTTTTCCAGCTGGCGAGCATTCCAACAGGAGGTTTTGGAGCAGATCTGCACGTGTTTGTATATGTATAACATATGGCAGGTTTGGGAGCATAGTACTGTATATTAACAAGAACACTCTAGTTTATTCATCATCAAGATTAACACTGACAAGATGAGACTATTTAGGTGTTGTATGTTGGAAAACAGAGGGAAACTAAAAAGTCATTATCTTGCAAAGGACTTATAATTTTCCCCTGTATGGTGCCTCAGCCCACGCTGCGGCATGTTTACCTCAGTGAGCATGGGGATAAGCAAAGAAATCCCCACCAAGGGTTATGCAATGGACACAGGACAACTCCGTAATGCCTTCATGCATTAATAGAAAAATATACAACTGTTAAAAATTCTTACAAGCTATAACAAGTTTTCACATGTTGCAGCTTGTCAAGCATTACAACTAGCAGGTTGGCCCCCCACAGTCAACTTGGTCCTGCATGTTGTTGTGGCCTTTTTCCTCAATTTTTTTTTTTCAGTGCACAGCAAATAAATATTTCAGCGCTGTTAGTGTTGTCTTTAAAAGGAATGATCTAGTGTGTTCTCACTGTTACAGTTTTGTACAACCCTGCTCTCATAAGCCTCCGTTGTGTTATGCCGCCACTGCGTGTCACTATTAAGAAAGAACAACAAAGAAGGAATTTTTTTTTTTTTGGTTAAATTTATAGATTCTCAGGGGAGATGGACCTGGCACCATCCCCAAGGTGAGAGCCACCCTGCTTTTCTCAGGATAGCCGTGCCGATGCCACAGTGCCACCAGCACAGCAGGCAGAGAAGAGTGGGAGCAGCTGGGAAGGGAGGATTCCTTGCAGGAGAGATCCCAAGGCACTGCCCGGTGCAGAACAGGCACCGAGGCTCCGGTGCAGCACGAGCTAATTCTGGCAAATTAAGCAGGTAGTCTAGTTGAGGGCTCACTACCTCATGCACACAAGGCGTCCAAGTGCACTTGTTCACAAGCTGACACTTGTTATTTTTAACCTAGCTTGGCTAACCCAAGCCAAAGAAACCAACAGTGACAGCCCAGAACCATAATACAGGTTTTAAGGGAAAAATGTGGCTGTACCACCCCAATCTGACAACAGCTAGGCTGACACGTACCCACTCAAGAACTGTTTCCACCTTTAAAGGAGAAGTGACAACCAGAATAATTGCAAAGTACAACTTGTTGCTCAGCAAAAGGGGACCATCTTCCGAGTTCCCACCATGTTGCAGCATGTAACCTACATGCCACAGCTACATGTAACTACAGCTACAACAGATTATCAAGTTATTATTTCTTATTTCAAAGTCAAATCTTCATGAAAGACGAATGGAAGAACAAAGGGGAAGGCGTATATGTATTGTGAAGCACACACACTTACTAACAGTGAAGCACCTTCCAAGTCCAACATCAGGAACTCATGTTGTCTTTGACATGACAAAAGGAAAAAATACTTACACCCAGTAAAACAGCATCAGCAGGAAAGGACAGATGATGACTGCCTGGAGGACCTGCCAGTCCCTGCAGAGGGCAGCCAGCCCTGGCATGAGGAACTGCCCCGCCATCTCGATGAAGCTCGCCACCATGGTGATCATGAACCGGTGCCCAGGAGGACAGAGCTCTATCCCTGAAACACAGAGCACATGCGAACAGGTTAGCCCCTCCATCAGCAAAGGCACCCACAGAGAATCTCTTTATGAAACTTTCAGAGAGCTGTTGCCTTTAAAAACCTTTGGCCAAAGTTATATGTGATCGCATAAATTTTGTTTCTTTGTGAATTTAGGCTTCAGACACTCCAGCAGCAATAGAGAAGCTCGTTAACAGCTGGCTGTGAGGTGGACATTGCAAACTCCATACACCTACTGCACCTCCTGCAGTTCTGCTGTATCCTCGCTGTCAGCTTCCCCTCAGTCTCCGCCTAAAGAAGCATTTTACCAAATTAAGATATTAGTTTTTTTAAAGGGAACGTAGGGTAAATCACAACCCAAAGATGTTGAGTCAAGCCTTTTCACAGTTCTCAGAGACGCCACCTGCCTTCCCAATCAGTTTGAGGGAGGCAGAAGAGTACAGCTCTCAGCAGGATACAGGCTCCCAGCTCATACGGGATGCCACCTGCCCACGGTTTAATATGCTACGACTCAGCCAGTTTCAAGCTGGATTTTGCTGAGTGGGCTGTTTCTGGGTTTGCTTTTTGTTTTTGCAATAGCTAATCTTGATCAACTTTCAAATGAGCCAGCCTTCCATCTGTCTTATCCTGTTCTCTGTCCTTCCTTTTGCTGTGGGGCAATTTACTACCATCACTAGTATTGTTGGTTGTCTCAGTTACTCTGTGGCAAGTGGGCTCAGTAGATAAAAAATTTTCTTAAATTCTGAATTGTGGCTAACTTTATTCAGTCCTCCAGAAATTAAGATGAATTATTATTTTTTTTAAAATCTGTGATTCTGATAAGGAAAAACACAACATAAGAAAAAAATCACAAAAGTGATAGAAAAAACAGACTGCCTTGTGGAAACCTATTCAAGCAATCTTTTCGCTGGTGAGACTGCACTAGAAGCCCCTATTTCATATTTCCCATTTGCCCACTTTCAGTTCTACAGATTAATAATTAAGCACAATAAACCCGTCACAAATGTTGTGTAGTACTTGGTGGCACACACATAGAGAAACATAGGCTCGTAAACTTTCATGATATATTGCTGCCAGCCCTGTTGCTTTTTCTTGGGATGTTTCCTATAGTTGCTTTAAATTAGAATTTAATGCTTGTTAAAATTGTAATTGAAAAACTATAAGATAATAGAAAGAGATGACAGTTGCTCCTTCGTTCACTCTATCATCTGTAACTTGTTCAGCGTTTATCACCATAACAGAGATTTTACACTAGCTGACCAGGAACTAGCTTGTAGATCAAATGTAGGATTAAATACCACACATTTTCACCACCACCCCCCCTTTTTTTTTTTTAAGTCAATAACAAAAACTATTGATGGCTTTTTGCTAATACAGAAGGAAAATGTAGCTGTTGCACGGTAGCCCAAATTTTCATTAGCCTAACTGCAAACCGCAGCTTTGGAAAGGGAAGGGGGAAAATAACCCTCAAAGACTCTCACTTGCTATAAAAGGCTTTTACATTTTAATTAGGGAAACAAGATTAAAACACAGAGCTCCTTATGACATTAATACGGTTTCATTCTTTCTAATGAACTATCGCAAGCCTAGGCAATTTTTTTATTTTATGCAAAGAGTTCACTTCTGTATTATTTCTCTAATCTTCAAATATAAAGTGGTTCTGTTGGGTTTTCTAAACCTTAAAAATCAGTTACTCACACTCCAATATTCCTTCATTAAGTACAAGGATGAGTTTTGTTGCTATAGAAACGGCAAGTCTGCATTAAATAGGTAAGGCTTTGGCATTTCGATTGTATTGCTTAAGTTAGTATCAGTTAAAAAGCAATGAACCAAGAGAACATTTCTTCTATGAAATCAGAAAGTGGTGTCCAAATAGTAAAATTATATTTTATTAAGTCACTGGTACATAGTACATAATTCCATATGCAGCAGTTATTCGCTGTACAGAAAGGAAAACTTTAGAGGCTGTTTATTACCTATTTTCTTCTCTGAATTGTCACATGCACATGATCAATTTTTGCCCTTTCCTCTAAAAAACGCTGGAGAAGACAAAAAAATAATCCCTGCTACAGCTGGGCGAGTCTGACTTTCAAGTGACATCAGCAGGCTCTCCGTGTATATGAAATACCACATCTCTGTTGAAACGTTCAACATATTAGGACAGTCTACTGACTTTCCAACATGCCTGGCATCAATTTTGCATGATAAAAGATTCAGCACTGCAGTTTTTTAGCACGCATTTAGCAGTCAACCTTTTCCCACCTCTGCCAGCAAAGCCACCCCCTGCAGCACCTCTGCCCCAGCACCAGGAAAGACGCCCTGATGATGCTCACACTGGTGCCGCGACGCATGAGGTCTCTACGGCTGCAACAATTAATTTATCACGCAACAGGTTGTGTGATAAATTACCAACTCACACAGAAACACTACAAGGCACTAAACAGCTTTATCTACCCATGACAAACCCAGCAAGAAGGCTCCAGCTCCCCCACTCAGTGAAAAGGTTTCCACCTCAGTTTCTTGGTGGAGCACGGAGAGTCGAGTGCACTCTTGTTATACACACAAATATGGAAATTACCACCAGTACCAAATACTCCCAGAGGCGAGTTTTGCCAAAAAAGAAGTTGCATATAAACATCAGGGACTTGATTCACTATAGTTATATGGTACTTGAAGTGGTGCGTGCCATTTATGTTGTCGTCTCATCTGGAAATAGGTGTACCTGGAAGAATCCAGGGGGCAGAGCAGAAAAATAGACACTTCTGGAGTCAGGCTGTAGGTGGATGAAGTACGGCACATCTCAGACCTGCACATGTCTTTGGAGTGTCTGCAATGAGCCATTAGGTTCTTGAAAGATTTTGCTTTTTAAATGGTTTTCGGAAACCTAGAAATAGCTTGCAAAAGATGTCAGGGCTCTAGATTATCCCACACCAAAATCAATTGTCCCTGACAGCTGACCAAAAAGACGGGGATTTACTGAAAAGGACAGGACCTCATCACATATCTCTGCATGGCTGGCAAAGTTTAGGGAGATGCTAACACTGACAGTTTCAGATGGGATGGCGGGGTGCAGGGGGGGCATTCTTCCCACCAGGACACCACACCAGCTACATGAGACACACAGATGGCCCAGGAGGGCTCATGGCTCAGCCCTGCCCACCACATGGCTGTGAGCCCTCAGACTCATCAGGATGTGGGCAAGGAGCTACTGAAGAGCCTCTGCAACACTATGGGGGCTCCCATCACACGTAGAGCTCCTCCCTCGTGCAGGAGGTCGCTGCCCCTGGGCATCAGCAGAGAAAGACACGATAAAACCACAGGTCAGACAGCAGGTTACCCACAGCAAATGCAACCAGCACTGGTGACAAGGGGGACATCAATTTTAGATCAGAAAGGGCAAGTAGCTTTTGCTAACAGCTTCTCTTCTCCCTGGCTCTGGGATGGAAAAACCCCTGGGCTGATATCCTCGACAACAATTTTTCAGGCAACTTCTTCTGAAAAGGAGACGGGAAACCAAGTTAAAATTATCCAAGTATACGGTGGTCTGACATCTGCAGTGCTGTCCTCTCCCCTTTCCAGCCAGCTCCTCTCTCCCACCCACTCTGCCTGCAGCTGTGGAAGGAGGTGGACATCTGAAGGAGACAGACATACAGACAGGAGGCTGGAGAGAACTGCAGTGACATCAGGTTAACATCCGCTCACATTGCCACAAAGCATGACCCTGTGTAGCCCACCTCTTCCAAACCCCACTGGGGGAGCTGACAGCTCCATGAAGGAACTAAGGGCCACATCTCATACTTTTTCACTTGGTCTTACACTTGCCCACTAATAACAAATCATTTGTTTCAGATTTCAGAAACCCTCTTGTTTGTCTTCAAAGGCTGACATTTATTCTCATAGGATATTTGCACAAGGATGAATAGCAAATACTTTTATTCAAAGGGGAAAAAAAAAAAAAAAGAAGTTGTAAGTCATTTGCAAATAATATATCAAGAGGAAAAATAGGTTAAATCACACTGCTTGAGCAACTTCACAGCATTCACTCACCAATTTCCAGTCCCAAAACACAAAGCAATTCTTGCGCTGCAGCCCAAGCGCTAGTTCTGTCAGAAACCTCAAGGTAACTGCTTTTTGTGCCTTTGCAGTTTTCTCTCCCTGCCCAGTTTCAGCCTATGCGCCACCAAGACTGTAATTATACAGGAGTATCCCTTGGAGAAAATGGCCGGGATAAATCACCTGAAGTCTGGGCAACAGCATTCTCCCTGAAAAAGATCCCTGAGGAGACAGTGTGATTCTAGATTCACATTCACAGTTTCATATCCTTTTTTAAAAGAAATAAAAAAAATTCACGATTTTGGACAGTTTCCCCCATATCACTATACACCCGACACTCTTAATTCTCTCCCTCCAAGGACCCCTCATGATGTTCCCCCATCCCAAAAGGCAGGAAAACAATCAAACGCAGATGAACAAGACCAATACTATCAGCTGAGCAGAAGAAAGCTCAGGCAGCACATTTTTAGGTGTAAAACGCAGGATACCAGAAATTCCTAGGGGTGGTGTAACCCTAAAGCACTGGGGCTGGCTTTGGTTTGCCTCTCAGCACCAGCAGCTGCTCAGCTTGGTCAGAAGAAAAGCACAGGCTGTGGCCCTAAGATAGGATTTTGCACTTGGACTCTGCTTTTCAACAGAGCACAAAAGGAAAGGAAAAAAAAAAATAACCCCAGAGCACTTTATTTTCCAGGCCGTTCAGCACTTCCAGCGTGTCCCACCACCTCTGTGCTCCCTGAGCTGAGGTTTTTGGCACGCAGTGCTCCATCACGGCGATCTTGAAGACTGCTGGGAGGTGACCCCATCCCCACTGCTGCCATATTTCCTCATTCCCACCGAGCTCTCTCAAACCTCAGGGACCTCTCCTTTCTCCAGCGCTCTCTGGGGGATTTGCCCTCTGCTGTAAACAGATCATCTCGCTGGATATTCCTAGAATAAGACGGCCCTCAGGCTAGCTTGTGGCTAGCTCCCAGATACAATTGCAGCAGAAACTATTAATAACTCCCAGACAAGCCTTTTAAGTTTGCAGCTGGCTGCTAGGAGGAGAAATAAATACAATCCAGCATACCCACTTATATACCCAAATTTCCAGGTGGTGACTAGACACAAACCTCTAGGAACTGCAAGCCTTACCCATGGGCTACGCACATGTCTCATCCCAATTAGTGCTGGCTGAAATGGCCCAGGTGAAGCCTGCACTCGCTCCTGGCTTAGTTTAGACGTGGAACAGTTTTTCTTGATTGCCTTTGCTGTCTGTCACCAGAATAAGGGAGGAAGCACCACGTGTAAATACAGTTTATTAGAGAACAGCAAATGAAGCAGCACGTGGAAGGAAAGATTACCACGAGCACTGCAGTGCACAGACAACTGCCAATTGATGTAAACGCAGGACAGAGACAGAGTGGAAGGAAAGGAAAAATCTAATTTCCTCTCTGGAGAAATCCAATCCACTGCCAAACAAAGAGAGCAGTAATTGACTGAACTTCCAGTGGTCAAGTAAGAAAAATGGGATTATTTTCCCCCAACAGCACGGCAGGACAAAAGTTACTCTAAAATATATCTATGAAGTGACAGAGGTCCTCTTTCAAAGGTACTTTTCTACACAGGTTTGGCACAGGGTTCTTTTAAACACACACTAGCCCATCATTTATATCTAATTAACACTTCTAACGTGTGTCAAATCAGTCACCCTTGCAGTGACATAACCTGAGCTGACAGAGCTATCAGGATGACTCCAGGGCAAGCTGTGCAGTGACACTCTTCATTTCTGACTGGGACAGATGGCCCATATCTACTGGATGGAACTATCCGATAGGTAGATAGCAGAATAGATATCTTTCTGTCCTGGCTTCAGCTGGGATAGAATTTATTTTCTTCCTAGCAGCTGCTGTGTTTTACATTCAGTATGAAAATAGTGTTGATAACACATATTGTTTTAGTTGCTAAGTAATGCTTATATTAAGTTAAGGACTTTTTCAGCTTCCCACAGAAGCTGAGAGAGAGCGTAGACAGAACAAGCTGGCCAAAGGAACATCCCATACTGTAGATGTCGTGTTCAGCGTATAAATGAGGGTTGGTCAGGGGGCAGGAATCCATGATCGCTGCTCAGGACAGGCTGGGCAACTGATCATTGGGGGATGAGCAATAGCATTGCATCACTCATTTTGTATATTCTTTTACTTTTATTATTATTTTCTCTTCCATTGCTCTTCTATTAAACTGGCTTTATCTCAACCTACAATGCTTTTTTTTTCCTTTTCTCCTTCTTCTTCCTACCTTACCTAGGGGTGTAGGGGAAGGGTGAGTGAACAGTTGCGTGGTCTTAGTTGCTAGTTGGGTTTAAGACACAACACTTTCCTAGCAAAACTAGATCAGATGTTCATTTTGCATACAAGTACTAGGATAGTGCTAAAACTGATCCTAGGCAAAATCCCCTTTAGATACACTACTTAGCCTCTACTGCTGTGAGCACCACAACGTGCAGAGAGGATTAGCACGAAAAAAGTAAACATGGCTATGCCTCTCATCCAAAATCCAACCCAAACACAAGGTGCAACCTTCCCTCTCTTTACTTTCCACACGTCGGACTCTCTCCTGTGAGGCACAAACAAGTAACACGTCAACCCGATTTCAGATCTGGTATTGCTCATCTGTGTGGGGATATTTTGGGAGGAGCATTCCTCCCAGTCCACAGCTACTCACAGGCAAAGGGTTTGGACTGCAGGCACGGAGCCAGCTCAGGTTCGATGCAGGGCATGCACTCACCCTCCATGAACACAGCTGCAGGAGTTGGGGACCACCTGGACACGATACATATGTAGGGGAGCCCCTTCCCAGGGCCAGGATTGCTCACAGTGGGGAACTGGGCAGGGCAAGAGCGAGCTCAGCTCCTCCAGGCACAGGAGACCCTGAGTAGAGGCTGCCTGACCACTGAGTGGGATGCAGTGATGCCTGCAATCGTGCTCTGGATCCAGGCTGGCTCCCAGGGAGCATCATCCATCAGCAGCAGAGACAGGAACACACAGCGTTCCTCGGTTCTTCTCATAGTATCAGTATTTGCTGAGTTTTACATTGCACAAGACAAACAACATCTTACAAAACAGTCGGCTGACTGCCTAAGAAACCTTTAACATACCACGCTGCCTGCCATTCACGAAGTAATAAAGACAAAGAAATGTTAAATCACATTTGCAGCACTGCAGTTGCCATCTAACCTACTTCCAGGGGAAAGCAGCAGCTCCCAGTCAACACCGATTTTTGTTGACAGTTCTTGAATGTGAATAGCAGCATTATGAAACAAAACCAGGAGGATGCCCCTAGAAACAAAGAGCAGTGACAAAGAGCAAAAGCAACTAGGAGATACAGAACATACTAATTTCAGAATAAAGATGACTTAATTTAAATGTGATTAAAAAGCCATTTAAAAGCTTTGCCACAACATACATTCTCATATACGTTAACTGCTATTGATAAAAAAATTTCCCCTTCTACTTCATCTACAGCTTCCTATCCTTCCATTAAGAGACTTTCCAAGCTCATGTCTATTTTTGTTTATTTTTGAAATCTATCGGATTCTTTCTTGTTCCAAAGAGAAAATACACAGTCGATCACAGGAGTATTTTGCAAATTGAACACCTCTGCTGTTCAGAACAGCTGGCCCCTTTTCTCTTGGCAGGACCTAAATCACAACTAGGATTTTTTTTGAGGGGAAAGAATGAGAGGAGCTGAAACAAAAACCGGTGTGAGACGTATCAGAGGAGCTCGTTTCCTTTGATGCTTCACATGAAAGGTTTCTGCATCTGTATTTGTTAGCAAATTTTTGACAATATTGTAGCCACTTAAAATAAGAACAGAAAAAATTCAATCGCCACAAATCCGCAGGGCAGTCTCTTAATTAACCAACTGGCAAACAACATTCCAACAGCAGCTATTTCTAAATCTCAGGTTTGCAACCTCCAGACAGATGACAGTCCTCAAAAAGGCGAGAACAAAGAAGTAACAGTCTAACGTCTTGTTTCAGGTTTATTAAACGTTTCCCAGCTTGCTGAAGCAGCAGGACAGTGAGGGGCAGCCCTTCTCTCCTGAGCCCTGATCCCACATGAGATGCTATCACAAGCGAGAGTTTTTAACCATTATCATCATGCTGCTGGATGAGCAAATAAACTGAGCCCAGATTGGAGCGAATTCCCAGCAGAAGTGCGTATTACTAAGGAGGATTCGACACAGGAGCCTTGAGCTGTTCACAGCCTGGCTTAGCAAGCGGAGAGGAAACCTTCGAACAGCGGACCAAGAATTGCACTCGCTGCTTTCTAGGTCTTAATAAAGCACCACCTGCTCTGCACGCCCTCCCTCCCACCGAAGGAGGATGGTTTGTCTGAAGCACTGTGCACCAGAGGCACAACCTCAGGAACACACCTTGCTCTTGTAGCCTGTGTCAACTCAATAAAAAGCCCTCCAGATGCTCACATGCACATAATTTAAGCAAACGTTTGGGTAGTTTGTTAATAAGCTCTCATAAATATAGTTGTAAACCCATACACACGCGTACGTATAACGTGCACATGTATGTATATGGATATGTGTGTAAATATACATATATATAACTGTAAAGGCAAAAGCTTCTATCTCCTTTTCCTTCCCTGAAGGAAGGAAACACACACACACCCACCTCCCCTCGATGTCAAAAGCAATCAGCGGACATTTGGGTGATGCCCTGAAGAACCCCATGCCATTTCAGAGGACCTGAACTGCTCAGGTGGCACCAGGAGCATCGGGGAGAGCCTGCAATACCACAGAGCCAGCTGAGAGCATGCACCATGGGCCAGCAATTTAATCAAAAGCAATTAGTGAGCATCTTTGTGAAAGGCTGTCACACATTTGGTCTCCAGGGCATCTTTGTTTTTAAAGATTTATGCCAGGGACTCTGGAGAGATTTTTCATGAATGCTGTGAAAGGGGAACTGGGGAGACTCGGAGCCAATAAGCCACTACATTTCGGGTGCTTTTAGCAACATGTGCGTTTGCTGGAGAAAGAATTGCCTCTCAAACCAAAGGGTGACTTTCGCATTCTGTCTCCGGGATTCGGTGTCAAGCCTGACACAGGTGTGGGGAAGGCAGAGGCAGGCAAATGGTATGGAAACACCCATGCAACAAGCACGGACCGCACCGAACAGTGCATGCAACCGTTGCACCAGAATCACAGAATCACCTAGGTTGGAAGGGACCTTTTAAGATCATTTAGTCCAAGCAATGAAAAAAAAAAAATTAAAAAAAGCACACACCCACACAAACCTCACACCACACCCAAACCAACACCAATCCACTACTAATCCATATCCCCAAGCACCACGTCAGCTCGTCTCTTGAATACCTCCAGGGATGGTGCCTCNNGAAATATTTCCTAATGTCTAACCTGAACCTCCCCTGGCGCAACTTGAAGCCATTACCCCTTGTCCTATCATCTGTGACCTGGGAGAAGAGACCGACCCCCACCTCTCTACAGCCTCCCTTCAGGGAGTTAGCGATAAGGTCTCCCCTCAGCCTCCTCTTCCCCAGACTGAACAACCCCAGCTCCCTCAGCCTCTGCTCATAAGGCTTGTGCTCCAGACCCTTCACCAGCTTTGTTGCCCTTCTCTGGACCTGCTCCAGCACCTCAATGTCTTTCTTGTGGTAGGGGACCCAAAACTGGACACAGTACTCGAGATGGGGTCTCACCAGTGCCAAGTACAGGGGGATGATCACCTCCTGGGTCCTATTCACCACACTGTTCGTGATACAGGCCAGGATGCTGTTGGCCTTCTTGGCCACCTGGGCACATTTGCTGGCTCATGTTGAGCCAACAGTTGACCAACACCCCCAGGTCCTTTTCTGCCAGGCAGCTCTCCAGCCATTCTTCCCCAAGCCTGTAGCGTTGCCTGGGGTTGTTGTGACCCAAGTGCAGGACCTGGCACTTGCCTTATTGAACCTCATTCCATTGGTCTCTGCCCATTCATCCAGCCTGTCCAGATCCCTCTGCAAAGCCTTTCTACCCTCCAGCAGATCAACACTCCCACCCAACTTGGTGTTGTCTGCAAAATTGCTGAGGGTGCATTCGATCCCCTTGACGAGATCATTGATAAACATGTTGAAGAGAAAAGGCCCCAGTACCGAGTCCTGTGGGACACCACTCGTGACCGGCCACCAACTGGATTTCACTCCATTCACCACCACTCTCTAGGCCCTGCCCTCCAGCCAGTTTTTAACCCAATGGAGAGTATTCCCATCTAAGCCATGGGCAGCCAGTTTCTCCAGGAGAATACTGTGGGAGACTGTATCAAAGACCTTGCTAAAGTCCAGGTAAATAATCGGCACAAGCAGGATGACCCCTGCTTTGATCTCCTCTAATTTTAAACCTTTGATGACATACAAAGAAAGACGAGGCTGTGGTAGTATACAGGTCTCCAGTATACAGGAGAAAACTCCTCCTGATATAAAACCAGACAATGCAGTTGGAACTACAGGTATTGTTTTTCTTCTTCCATTTCCCAATGAGCTTTTATTTAAAAAAAAAAATATTCTAAGGGAAAAAGGAAAGACCAATGAAGATTTCCTTTTGGTCAACTGATTTTGAAGTGAAAAAGATATGACACCCAGCCTTGAGAAAAAAACTTGCTTCCTGAAGCTATTAAAGTTGTTGTAGTTTTCATTCAAAATGAAGTTGTTCCACCACTCTGAACACAAGGTGTGCTCTGTTGGTTGGCTTTGCTTGTGGCTGGTTTGTGGGCAGTCCCGCAGCAAACAGCATAATTCAATGAGTTTAAGGAGAGTGCGGAAAACTTATAGGGAAAAGAGCATTCACTTTCCAGCCATCTTTGAGCTCATCTCTATTTCAGGCTAAGGTTAACTTAGGAGAACAGCACCTGGAGTTGTACACAGAGAGGTGAGTACAGTGGAACATCCCTCATGTACTGCTGTCACATACATAACTAAAAGAATCTCATAATTGCCAAAGCTTAAACATTCCTTTAATTTCTTCCTTGCTATCTTTACAAATACCACCCGTGAAAAGTTTTTGCCCTGAAGTACCAGAATTCCTTGAATTGGTAAAACGTGATTGAGGGTGAAGAACTATAAAAGGGCAACTGGTATTATAATGCCTCCAGCATCCTGTATTTCCATATAAATTGCTGTGCTAAGGATGCCTGTGCAATACCAAATCAGACTACCCAAAAACATCCACTGGGATTTGAAGTTTTCCCAGGATCATCCCCGAAAAATAGGTGAATTTGTTCAAGGGTATCTCATAGCCAAAAAGAACTCGTCACTTTAAAATGGTAAAATACTAATATATCCTAATAAAAATGTGGTAGAAGCTAACTATTTCTGCTGACTGGATGGAAAACCTCCTATTGCTTTGCAATAACTCTGAAAAAGAGAAAGCTCACATTTCTTAATATCCTCCTTCCGAGGAGGCTGGCAAGTACACTGGGAAAACACCAATCTCCTGGAGCAAAAGGGGTCCTCCCATGGAGGATGCTCGCTTTTTTCCAGTGAAAGACCTCTTTCAAGAAAACTCCTGCCACTTACAGAAGAGTTCAAAGATGGCAACAATTGCTGATTTGTTCCAAATAAAACCAGAATGAATTGCTGAGCTAATTAATAACACAACATTAAAAGGAAACCAAGCTCCTTGGAAAGAACCCAGCTGCAATACATAGAAGGGTCTTTCACTTGTTCCAATTACAACATTAGTAAACTTTGTACACTTCACAACTACACCTAAAATCATGAAGATGTATACAAGGCCCTGGGAGATGAATGACTGTTAGCCTTTTCTTACCAATTCCTAAGTATTTTTCTGTGCAATTTTCTACATTTCAAATGGCAGTTCCTACTGAGTGGTGCTTCATTGTACCTGTGATGGTGCAAAGTCCAAGACAAGACCTGTGGGTAGAGGCAATACTGCGTAGGAGACCAGCTGGCTGAGTCTGGTGTAGACCTCACCTTCCCTATATATGGCCAAGCAGGGGTCTTAAGGTCAGGATTTTTGGGAGGTTGTCTCTCCAGTAAGCTCTGCTAATACTTTGGAGACAAATGCACACAGCAAGCAGTTTCTCCATTAGGATAATCCTATTTTTGTTTGTGCAGCAATAGTTAAATTGCTTATAGTACATAAATGGCAACATGATTTTTATGTACTGCTTCTTACGCGTGCAATGCCAGAGGAGCAAGGTTGTGGTGTTAGCTTTGCCCTGCTCAGGGAGCAGCTTCAGGTACATCAGAAAAACCTCCCATATTTACCTCCCTTATATAGGAATAGAGAAACGTAGTGGGGTGGGAGAGGGAGGAAGTGTGGCAGAAAGGAGATGGTGGCCATAGAGAAGGGAAACCAAACTATAGACCCACTGTCCCCAGCTCATCTTACTAGATTTCCTTCCCACACTCAGCTATGAACAAATCACTCCATTGCTTGACACAACAGAAATAATTCAGTTCTGGTTTTCCAATTTTTCTCTGGGTCTTCTTGCAGAGCTGGTAAGGAGATGAAAGGACTGAACTAAAGGGGTACAAGAGCTGAGCTCAGCTTTCAGCTCAAACACTGATCTGCTTCATAACCATTATTCAGCCACTTAAAGGAGTCTGGCAAACTCAACAATGATTACCATTCCCAAGAAAAATGTTGGGTGATGGGAGAAGAAAGGCTCTGTGGCTGATTCCTGCCGCGCCTGGTGTGATAAAGGATCCTCAGCATCCCCACTCAGGGCTCAGACAGCAGCACCTCCCCAGGGTGGTCCTCCATACCTGCTGGCACACAGCACATCTGAGTGCAGCATAGGTGCACATCCCCTCCAGCATAAGCACCACAGAAACATCTTAGGGACTGGACTGGTTTACATGGGAACTAAGCATAACTAAATCTGTAGGATCCGTTCTTACCAGAAAAAAAATGTGGAGGTATAATTTGAAAAAATAAAATTAATGTCCACTTACATTTATATATGTTTACAGAACCAGAGAAAACACTAACTCCTCCTCTGTCTTGCTGAGTGATGTTTCTAATCAAAATTTTAAGTAAAAAAAAGACATTTGAAAGTGCTGTAAACCCTTCAGCTATAAAAGCCACGCAGTGTCTGCATGTGACAGAGTGCTGCCGAAGAACAGTCATATTTATTATACTGAACTCTGATGTTTGCTCAATGAAGGATAAAACTCAGAGGGCTACCTAATTGGGATGCAACTGGAATTCTGAGCCAAGGGCAAAAAAAAAATAACCAAATGAGGAATAACACGAGAGTGATAAAAATAAATAAAGAGCAGAACTGTTCATAACTACAGGTCCTAAAAAATAAACTAAAAAAATTATGTTACAAACCATCATGTATCTAAGAAAAATAGGCATATTATACCATTTAAGAACTAGAGTAAGAAAAAGAGCCTTATTATTTTTCTTTTTAGTTTTCACTACTCAAAGTGCAGTCTTGAAGGGAAAATATTTTTGTCTGCTAAAGATCAGAATGAGGGATTGAAGGAACTTCTGAGCAATGAGGTTTGAGGATCACAGGTTTGAGCAAAAGAAGTGATGTCCGCAGGTCCTACCTGGAAAGCCTGCCCCAGGGGTGACCGTTGCTCTGCTGACACTCCCCACCTGGGAGCAACCAAACCCCCAGAGAAACCCCTGCAGAAGGCTGTTGAGAACCAGAGAGCAATTAAAGCTCTCTACACATCCCTGACCATTTGCAGGATGCTTCCACGGATAAGAAAGGTTTAATTGCTGTTTTCTCATCACAAAAAGGGGTAGAGCTGAAAATTCTGGAAAACTCATAATTCAGGCTGGAGCCACCAGGCGCTGGGGCTGCTCTGGGTGGCTCTCAAGCCATGAGTAGACACACTCATCATGGCTGGAGAACACACACAGAACACCAGCCTTGACCCAGGGTAAATTTATGCTCAGGTTTCTAAGAACACAAACTTCTGTTGTTGTCACTGTTTCCTTATTTTAAGAGATCATCTTATATAAAAGATAGAAATTGCACAAAATCCCTTGATAAAGAGCAATTCAGTTAAGCTGTTCCTTTAACCACTTCATCACATTTATAATTTAGCCAGATGTTTCACATGGAAGGAGCAATGTAATTTCTACCAAGAGTAAGTATAGAAGTAAACAAAAATTCCCTTTTCTGAATAAACTGTTTTCCTTTCCAGCTCTCACCTAAAAGAGAGGTAACACCTGGTGTTCAGAAACACTGGGTGACCCAACAATCTCACTCACTTGCAGATGAACAAGTTGTTGGGCATCTGCTGCTCAGTGCCCAGCCTGATACAGCCTCAGAGGGAATGTGCTTGCAAGGAGTTATTTGGTGCTATGTCGTCCTACAATGCTGCAATAACTCTAAACACCAAAAAACCCCAGCTCCTACAATCTGAGGGACAAAACTCCACTCAGGGTGAGCCAGGACCACAAACTGGTATGTGCTGTGTTGCCCTGTCGCACACACCACCACCGTCACCACTACTCCTCTCTGTGTCCATGTATCAGCTTAAGGCACCATTCATATTTTTAGCATCTAAAAACTCACAACAGAGTTTTATATGTCTTTATGAGTTTTATGTTGCTTAAGATACGTGTGTCTGTTTACTGACGTGCCTGAATGGGTCAGAATTTGCCTGTGAAAGAAACGTGGAACTCTGCAGTCTTCATTTTAAGAAAAAGATGCCTGTCAGTAGGGGTATATAGGTAATATCTGAGAGTGAAGAACCAGCACCACAGGATTCTCTTGAAATTTCCCCTGGTTTAATTTGAGTTGACGTGAAGTGCCCTGCTACCAGCAACATTTTTTTTTTCCTGTTATTTGCATAAATAATCTCAGGAAACAGATCTCATATACTATAAATTCAGCTAAATGACAAATGTGAAGGAATGACTGGAAAAAAAAAATAGTGGTTTTCCCTTGCAGTGGCTGAGGGTCTGTTTGCATGCAGGTTCTTGGAAAGGGCTCTGAAAAACAGGCAGCTTATCATAGAACAGTTTGGGTTGGAAAGGACCTTTTAAAGGCCATCTAGTCGAACCCCCCCCAGCCTGCAAATAAGCAAGGAGCTCAGGCAGCAAACAGGGCTGACTGCATCACCATGGTACACACGTTCTGCTCCGCATCTGCCTCGTCGGTCTTGGTCCTACCACCCATGCAGGGTCCACCACCCATGCTGAAAGGTCAAGGTCTGCCAAGCCTGGAGCGTGCAGCTCATTGCTCTTGCCCTAGAAATCACAGCTGCCCTAGAAATCGCCCAACTTTGTAGGTGACTGCAGCACAGCAGTAAGGGAGAGTGCAAATACCACCAAGTCTCAGAGCAGTAAGAGGTGAAGGGTCCTGCTCAGCCTCCTGCATCCACTGCACAGAACAAGTGCACTGGTGGTGAAATAGAAAAACGACCTTTTTCACGAAGAAAAAAATTGCAAAGCAGCTAGCTGGCTTTTGCCCACTGTTTCACTCTTCAGCAAGAGACTAGAAGCTCCCAGCGCACAGAGGTGTGCTCCATCATATGCTAAACCTCACTCCCATGCCCCAGCCCCACTAGCTGCATTTTTCAGCATTCACTGCCTGAAGGTAAATTGCCAGTAAAGACAGAGGATGGTGCTCCTACAGCAAAACACTCTGCAAGCCTTTGACTACCAGTAACAGGTCTACCTCACCCCAAAATCCAAACATACACCTGCAGTTTTGCCTACATGGAGTTAAACCAGAGGTATAACCTTCACCTTGAGGTGGTTTTTCTTTTAACCTGGCCAGAAGCTGTTGCTCAGATCACTTTGTATCTGACACTGTAGGTCTATAAATAGCACATCCAAACACAGCCACGTACTCACATGCATCTGATTAAAATAAACCCATTTTGGAGGGAAGCCACCTTTGAAATGGGAACAAATGGATACAGGAAGGCTGAAGGATTTAAAAGCCTGACAATTGCTGAGCTATTTACTGCCAGCCTGCCATCTCCATCCCTGAGCTGGTATCACCTGTAATGTTTCTGCATAAATCACATAAACAAAAAACAAAGCAAAAGGAAATTATGGTGAGTTTGGTTGTGGGTTTTTGGCTTTTTTCTTTTTGAAGGGGGGGAATTGAGGGAGAGAGGGGAAAAAAATAAAAAATAATCAAACTAACACGCTGGTACAAGTCTACCACGTTAATATACTTGCTTCTCCTAAAAGGACAAGACAAACCCAGGTATCACAGAAAGGGAACGAGGCAAACCATCATCCCTGCCTCAGTCAGCCCAGGCAGGCACCATGCTTCACTAGCAGCAGGCTGGTGAGGAGACGGCTGAGCCTTCTATCTCATGGCCTTCTGCCCTTTCAGGGAACTCATTTTATAGCCAATTTTTGAGCTACAGATGTGAGAAATTGGAAATACCGATACAGACGGAGTCTCTGGGTTTTAGGCAGCACAGCTTGGTTTTAATATTGACCCAGCTGGCTGGCAAAGAATCATCAGTAAACAGCAAAGAAGATTAAGATCTGAAGCGTGTAGCGACTGCATTTCCAAATCCTTCTTCAAAACAGGAAAACTCCCCATGCAGCTCACTGCACGGAGGAGAGCAGGGAGCAAAAAATATTCAAGTTCTGTGCAAAGGAAAAGCGTAGGAGTGCGAGGCTTGCGCTGATTTACGGGCTCATCAGTAGCTAACGTATAAAACCAACTATAAAAGGAAGAGCTATAAAGTATTTTCCATTTTAAAAACCATTGCACACTCTTCCTTCCTAGAAGATACATACACTCAAAACTGGGTTTTCAATTTGAACAAATGCCTGCAAAAGCATAACAAAAAGGAAAAAAAAAATGTTAAGGATGAAATCCAAAAAACCCCCTACAACACAAATGACAGGAGTCCCTGCACTCAAGTACAGGTTCTAAATACAGAAACTCTAGGCTTCAGTGTTTGGGAAACTGAATTAAAATTCTTTGGATATGTATGTAAAATAAATAACAACGTTTGGAATTTGTGCTAATAAGGACATCTTCACGTCTAAATATTTCACATCCATACCAAGCTATTTATATCATATTTAAAGCTCTAGGCCTAGCTATTAATTTTCATACATCACACCAGATACAATTGCCTATTAAAAGGATCTTCGCTTTTTCTCAATAGTCAATTATTTATTAACCTCCTAGAAACATTCATAGAAGGCATAATTTATTTCAGGAAAGAAGAGTAAGTTGTCATTATAAAGACATTTGAATTTAATATTTATTTATGACAGAAACAGAACAGTAGGTAACGGGACACTTAACTGGCCAACATCAGAACAAGTTCCAGAAGACTTGTGTTGGACATTACTTTTGATATTGAAAGAGCTGTGTGATTGCAGCATCTGCAAATCAACATTTTCAGCTAACGAATGTATTTCCAACAGAAAGAGAACCTTATATTATAAACACTCCTGCAGTCCATGAAACAAGTTATCCTAGATCTGATGTTTCCACTTAGTAACTAACTGTGCTATTTCTACTTCAACAAAACTCGTTAAAGGAGCTTGTTGTTAAAGGAGCCAAAGAGACATTTGTACCACTGCAAGCATTGCCATGTGTAACACACAAGGCTTAATTAAAACAGCAGCATAACGTATAGCCAATGACCCCAGGAATGTGTTTCTCTTGATTATTTCTCTTGATTATATCTCACTCCAACAGGTATTTCACACCAAACAGTGGAAAGTCTCTCTGTTCTAGCCTCTTCCTTCTGTGGTTTCACACATAAACCACTAAATGACTCTGGGATGCAGCATATGCAATCAGTTAATATTCACCCCTATTTACACTATTTATATCACCAAAGGATCCTAACACAACAAAATACACATCAATCACTTGCTTAGGGACTGTCTGCTGCTGGGACAGGGTACAGCAGCTTTGCAAAAATCCACAGCAATGCTTTACTCCAGCTCAAGAAAGCAGCATAAAAAAAAGAATAATAAAATCCTTGCCCTGAAATAAGATGGGGAATTTACTGCAGTAGGAGAGTGGCTTGTAATTCTCCTTCACATTTTGCTAGAAAGGTGGTAGGCTGGGGGGGGAGGACTACTTCATCTCCTGACTTTTCTGTCAAGTGGGCAGAGCAACTGCAACTGGCCCAGGGATTTTGGAAATTATTTATAATGCTTCAGAAGAAGCAGAACCTACACATGCTTCAGTACCCAATAAGTATCATACCACAGCTGACATCCATTGCAGTCACTCTTCAAAACCCAGGTTAATTTAAAATATCCAGTCTCCAGGCAAGTTGGGCTACGCAACAGCTGAAGCAAGTTTCTGAAGTTTGGCTAGTTAAAAGTTGATAGCAACAAGGAATTTTGAGACATGATTTCATTCCAAATTTGACAGAACTAAAATACCATATTGATTAAAATCATGTCTGTAAACAGCTAACTGCAGAATGCTCTGGGGTGTGATTAACACCTTGCACTCATCAGTGCTATTTGCTGCTGGGACACCCACACTATTTGATCCCCTTTTCTGGAAAGCAGAGTACATTTCTTCCTCCTCTCATCTTCTCATCTGGGTTGTTTTTTTGCTTTTTTTTTTTCCAGGGAGCACACAAAATTATCTTGGCATTAAAGAGGTTTTTTTGTTTGGTTGGATTTTGTTTGTTTGGGTTTTATTGTTTATTTTTTGATTTTTGTTTAAAGAAAACCACACAGCTTTAGGCACGCTTTAGGCAATGAAGAGTAAGAGCAAAATTTGGCAGTCTCCAGGAAAGGGGTTGTGGTCCTTCCAGCAAGCACACATTTGAGAACACGTTGTGCACGTGTCACTTCGAAGAAGCCTTGCACACCTGCAGTGCAATGAACAGCATCCCTCTGGTGTGATGGTTTGTAGGATATTTGCACCAACACCAGTCCTCTTCATGCCCTCATCCCTCCCCCAGCTCCGGGGCTGCTCCAGCAGCAGGGGTTAATGCAAGGAACAAGCCATGCAACTGAGCAGGAACGGGAGGTAAAATAGGGAGAGTAGAGATGGGGAGGGATGTTGACAGCAATCAGAGGCACCTTCTCTGATGGAAAAGTGCAAAACAAATGCCAGAAATCAGGGCTAACACTGCCGTGCCACAAATCACAGCCAGCTCCAAACAGTGGGCTGTTCAGGTGCACTAGAATGATTCAAAGCACCCAACTTTTTCTGCAGCACGTATCCGAGTCCTGACTGGCATATTTCCCACCACGAAGGAACTGGGGAGTCGGTGTTGGTTGGCTGTACAGCCCTGGGGAATGACATTTATCACCAGAGCACTGCTGGCATGGCTGGGGGAGACACTCCTGTTCATGAAATACCAAATGATCCTCACCACGCTCCCTGGCAGGTGAGCAACCAAAGCACAGAATTTGCAAGTATGTGTACAAATGTAGAAGAAATGGGATAGGTACGTCTGGGTTTTATAATGCTTTAAAGATAACTAATGATGTCTGTAAGTGTTAGGAGAGATTTTTAGATGAAGCACTTAAAAAATAAAAGCTATCCAAAGGATCACAGGAGAGTCTTGTATTACAGTACCAGTATTTTCCATGCAAATTATTGCTTGAATTAAAATTGATCCCTATAATAAGGCATTATTATAAGGTATTCTAAGGTGAAGACCCAAAGCCCAAGAACTAATGCACTTTATATAGGATTAGAATAAGAAAAGCTGTGTCTAAAAAAATTAATTTCTATACGTTCCCAACAAGTTACTCACTATAAAGCACTGTACGAGCTCCACGTGTATATCTGTGTTAGAGCAAACATAACATCCTGGGACATTAAGGGGCTTAACATCTTTGGAATGGAAACAACTAGAGGCAATAGAGAAATAAATTCTTAGCTCATTTACAATGCTGGCAACAAAGGAGATTTCCATATCTTACATTAGAAAACAAGCACACACCAATCTGTGGTGTTACACATTTATTACTGTGGGATAAATCTGCTCCTAATCCAAAGGCATATATCTGAGTCTTAATAAATAATCCCCTAAAATAAGCAGCCTGGCCTCCCCTCCCTCCCTCTTCCCATTTTCTTCAGTGTTAGCTGTTATGTGAACACTATGTTGGAACACTTCATTGATCACCATCAGAGGCCTCTTTGAGGGAGGCCACAGAGTCTCCTTTGCATGGAGATAAGTCTTTGAAAGAGTAAGATCTTTCTATCTGAAGTCTCAAGGACACACAGGCAAATGACTAAAGAAGTAAGGGTTTGGAGAAGAATCAATTTTCTCCTCAGGAACCAGTATGTCTTCTGCATGGGAAATCAAGGAACACAAGTGGTGTCATGGAGGAATTAAGACATTTCCCCTCCTAAGGGGCACCCTTGGAGACACTACTCAAAATACACATTTTACCTATTTCATTGCTGCAGTTCTGCTTATTTACAAAACCGAGCAGAATATCAGGTCTTTACACCAAGCAGTCTTGGAGTGAGCAAAGGGAAGGATCCTCATCCGGAGATTACAGTCTTCCTTTCCAAAGGTGCCACATCCCAAGTAGCCTGGCATCCAGTTCCTTCCCACAGCCAAAATCCATCCACCCCAGAAATTTATTTCTTCTGTTACATTTAACTAGAGTGGAGCTTCACAGAGACTTACCTACCAACCTTTTAGCTAATTTTATAGCTATGGCTTAATTGTTATGGTCTGAAGTGTGACTGCAAGGTAGACCTACACTCCAATGAGAGATGTTTTTAAATGATGGCTAAAACCTACTCAAACCTTAAACTGCACTTTAAGATGCTCGTGCTATGGTGAGCTTCAACTGTGCAATTTCATTCACACATCACCAAAAGAAAAAATAAAAAAAAATATCAAGGAACTGTTAAAGAAAATGGAAAAAACATTGAAGACTGAGACTGCCCGGGTTTTCCCCCCCAGAGAAATTAAACTCAAAATTTTTTTTAAATCCTTATCCTTACTTCCTAAATCACTGTTTCTCCTTCTCCCACTGGGCACACACCCACCCACACCGATATACTCTGACCTTTCTTGTTCCCAAACTCCTGACAGAGGAATTGTGCCAACCTCCCTGCAAACACCACTTAAATACACAGTTTCCCCTGATAGCAGAATTACTGCACACCATAGGAGCCAGATAGGGAACAAAGATAAATTTAGAAAGTCAAATGCATTAGAAGATGTTTTTGTTGTTGCTCACCCCAATCCTGGAGTGACCCAGGCATTTCCAAGAGGGGGTAAGAGATGCTCCTTCTTACACAACCAACAGTTTCTGAAAGGCTTCAGTTTTAACCTGCTGACAGGTTAAGTGCATTGCAGAGATACCAGACAGCCCAAGAAAACCTCACTTTATTTTCAGATATACCCCCTGCTACTTAGTTTTTGTCTCCAATAGTGTTCTACAATACATAGGACCAGCCTTTCTTTAGAAAACCTGTTCAGGTATGTTGCTGTTTATCTGGGCATAGCTCAGGTATGACAGTTAACCTTTTCTTAAAATAAAAATCATGTAAAAGCAAAAGCAAGAGCTGCTGGGGTAAGTGGTGGATTAAGGAGCGAGAAGGAACCCTTCTAATCCAAATCACACTTTTCCGCACTTATACAGATGGAACTAAATCAAGACCTATTTGAATCACTTTTTAAAAATTCTATATTTGAAATCACAGTAGGTTCACTAGAAATTAAATTAATTATTAAAACTAAATTAATGCAAAACAGTTTTCAAAGCCAACAGTGATTTGCTGTCAAAATTTAAAAGAAAGTCAGACACTCAGTGTGCAGAAACTATTGACCAACGCTCTGAAACAAGAGTTTGCAGAAGGTTTAACTCAGCTTTTGACAATGACATCTTTCAGCAAATAGGCAAAGTATTTTGTAAATTTGAGTTTGCTTTAATTAACCTATTACTGTGGGTTTTGAACTTGCCACTGAGAGCAAGCCATGGGAGTGAAGTTTCAGGATGCAGAAATCTTTTCTTCTCTTCCCTCTGGTATCCACTATGTTATCTACTGTAATAACTAAAATCTTGAAGGACATGGTGACCAGAAAAAAAAAGCCATAATGCTTCCTTTCTTTAATGACATCGGGGAGCTTTCAAGAATAAAACCATATTTTGGTAAACTACTTTTTTGCTCAAACAGAAGAATATTTGAGCAAGCTTTTATTTCACTAATAATAGGTCTTTAAAAAAAATGTTGGTGCTTTTTAACTCCATTTTCCTTTCAAGTGCAGCTTGGCACAAACCACAAGGAAAAAACAACTATTAATCAGGGATCTAAGCAAGTGTATGCTGAGCCTTACAACTGCTTCAGTGAGCACGTGTACACATCCAATATGCAACCACCCAGTTCTCCAGGAATAGTGCCAAATGAATGTGAAAACTATATTTAATTACAAGTCAACATATTTGAATTACTACCAGCCAGTGACCACCTACTTCTCTTTTGAAAAGCATCTCACATAATTAAGTTCTGACTTTAAGATAGGGTTTCAGCCTTGCTGACTACAGGCAAGAATATAAAATCTATAGCCAAATCCTCGATATTCTCCATACCAAGTGTCCTGTTTACTTTAAGATGTGACCCAAAATTGGGATTCAGAGTCAACAGCAAAATACATCTTTTGCAACGACAAGCAAACCCGCTGCAATTTTATGTATTGCATGAACCGCTCTGTGTCCTTCAGCTCCCCCCTTTCTCACCAACTGCTTCTTGTCCTTCTGGCTGACAGACAAATCGTCCGAGGCTTTTGGATTTTAAAACTGCTCTGCCAGTCCTTCCATTAGAGAAAGAAGAAAGTTTTCTGGCTCAAAGGTGTGGATGGTTGTCACCAGACACGTTTAAGAAAACCAAGAGAGGCTTTAGACCTGTCTTCATTAAGCCATCAAAGCCTTAGTCTTGGTGCTAAGTTAAAAAAAAAAAAATTAAAAAAAAGTATCAACAACAGTCAGGTGTGTGAAAACAGTCTCAGTTCTCTTACAGTAGCCAGTCAAGTCCAATGCTGGACAGGAGTTGGACAATACAGGCAGGGCAGCAATACCTGAGCTGCATGGTTACAGTGGCAGATGGACAAAAATTGATCAAGGTCCACTGATAAGGTGGGAAAGGGTGTGGAATTTAAAAAAAAAAATAATTAAAAAGCAGCTTTCATATATTCTTGTGATGCAAAGGAGAATTGTCAGAGTGAAACTGTACTGAATAAACCTACCAACCCACATGGCTGCAGAGTACCTTTGGTCCCACAAAAGGCACCTAAGATCTGGATTTACTGAATCATAAAACCACAGCCTTAATATTTTGTCACATTGTAACCAAATTTGCTAATGTAATTTTTGTTGAGAGAAAGAGCTGTGGGCTGGTGAGAGGAGGTCAGACTACTACTATAACTTCACAAATTTTCTAACACTAGAAAAGTTCTTCCTCAATTAATTTGGGGGGGAATGGGGGCTGCCTATTTTATTGCTTTAACATCTAATGTTTAGAGATACAAGAAAGACAACGCTTAGAAATAACAACTCTGCATAAAGATCTTAACCTGGATTAAAAAAAAAAAAAGAAAAGCTTTTACATCTCAGAAACAGAAACTGACAGCACATGACTAAAACCACACAAAACCAAGCCAACAGGTAACATGCATTCATAGAGCAAGTTGATACTTTTGCCAGGAAGATTAGACAACTGTATTTAAATTCACATAATTAAATTTAAATTCACTTGCATGTGGGTTCACTGAAGTTCCTCTCTTTAAATATATGCCTAAGTAGATTCATTCCATTTCCCAACACAGAATCCATTGCCAGACAAGCAAATTCAGCTCAGTTTGATGATCACAACACATTCCTCTCACCCTCATGTTTAAGAGGAAGTCCAAAGATAAGCAATAAGTTGCATATCCTTACAAACAGCCTCCTCCTGACTTATTCCAAAGAACAAATAAAAGGAACCAATGTATTCAAGTGGGTTTGGTTTTGACCTTCTGATAATTGACAGTTTCGGAAAAATGAATAAGCCAAACACATCAGTAAAAATCTGAAATTTGGAGATTCCTACAACCTATCCATTTTCCTTTCCAGAAAGGGAAATATCCCAGTAGAGAGATCAGAAATCTTAAGAACGGCAACGGAAGGTGCACGGATTTCCTCCTTCTTCTGCTCTGTGTTATACTTAACTAAAAACTCTTCCTCTAACTGCAAATATATTTTGGTCTGAATCAAGAAACGAGAAAAGCAATAGCCCAAACTTCCTTGCGGGCCACGAGTCTGGACTTCTCCAGTACAATCCAATACATCTTTGTGCACACAGGAAGTCCATCACTCTTTTCCAATTGTTTCTGTTCCTGATAACTTTAGAGAATGGAAAAAAGTTCAAGAAGTCCTGGTCATCCCACACAAGGTCCTTCTGTGATCAAGCTTTCTGAGTTTGTGACTGGATGGAAGATGGTTTTCTCTGCCTCCCCATCCATCTTCTCTGCCTGCCTCTCCGCCTGCCTCTCCTTCTCCCTCAGACAGCTGGAAGCACATCCTCCTTAGTACCATCTATTACATTATGCCCGAGTTTGAAGACATTACAAAGACTACAAAATGCAGAGACTTTGCTGCTTCTCACATAGGCATTTCTGCACATCTCCACTCTGAACACTACTTTACCAACAGCAATCTCAAACTGGTTTACCAAACAGTATTTCGACTTTTTTTCACAAGATCACCCTCAGGCCCTAGGCAGAAAAAAAGCTGTAGCCTTGGTTTTGTGTGAGTCATCACCTATGGCTTCCAAAGCAGCCTAACAAGGAGAAGCTTTAAGTGTGTCGTAAGCAGTAGATGAGAGGCCAATGACAATGTGTAGATGTAAAGTCCATGGCATCATTTGCTGGTGTGGTACCTCAGAAACACTGTAGAGATAAGAGCATCATCTTGACATTTCTCTGGTTCCAGCACAGCATCTAAATGGAGCCCAAAGTTAGAATTGGTCTCCAAGATCTGGTGGGACCATACCACCTTCTCCATTTCAGCTCTTCTTTTCAAGAACAGGAAAGGGATGGCTCTCCTATGTTTAAGTGGGGTTATGTATGAAGTAAATAACTCACAGGAGACCTTCATTCTCAACAAGAAACACTGAGGATTAGGAAAACCATGGGCTCCTGTCAGGCAATGGCTCTTACTCAGGGGATGGAGACACCCCATTGTGACTGCCATGCCACACCTGGCTGAACTCTGCTATTTTATCAACAAGCACCAACCACCTCCTGGCCAACAGGTTACCTCCACCTGCATCAGTGATCAATCCTCCATCAGACAACAAATGAGCCGAGTACCCCAAGCCCTGCCCAGTATGGGTTTCAGTAAAGCTTCCCGTGAACCAGATCAGAACAACCACCCGCCTCAGAACTTCACACCTACTTATTTAACCTAAAGGGGGAAGCCACTTCCTTTCATCTCCAGACTATGCTACTTCTCCTTTTATTTAGCGGCCTTTAGTAGATTCCTCCTCTCCAGGAACGGAAAGCATTTCACATCACACAGTCCAGGAAGCATTGAGACACACAAGCATTTCCTAGCCTTGTCAGACATATAAGACTTGAAAGTTAGAGAGAAATTTGCAGAGTCATTAGATCAGTTACTACCATGGCTGCACACAGGCATATACAGGTGAAACTGCCATGGCCACTTACACAGGAGGGTGTGGGTTGAGACCTTGTTTACAGGAGCATTTGATTTTACAAACATGTGGAAACTTGGCAATGGTTAGTAAAGCTTAAACGCCATATGAGCTTTTACCTGTTTCCTAGCTCTTAAAACCTGTGCAAACTCTTCCTGTCCTTCAGCTGAAGCTAAGCACCCTCTGAAGGTGCCGAATGCCAAGCATGTTGGAGCTGCTGGGATGGTACCTCTTTGAAACAACACACATGGCCGCTATAATGTGTGGCCTAATGACCTCTCCGATTCCAGACGTACCTCCTCTTTGATTCCTCCTTTTCACTTTCCAAATTTCAAGCCTGGTAAGAACTGGCTTCAGAAAGAAGGCCAAAGTATCAACAAGGAGCTGCATGCCAAGTTCGTGGTCTGTTGCTGGCAGACAGCTTCGCAAACAAAGGAGGCCAAACCAAATCCCCAGGAGGATCTATGATTCACCAGGATGCAAACAGTATTTGAGATGCTCCATGTTACCTTGTCTTTAAGCTTGGCTTCCAGTGCAAGTTGGCAGTTAGAGGAAGGCAAGTGTCTTCTCCATCCCAACTGTGCTGGTCAAGTCCTACTCTTCTGTCTGTGTGGTTCTTATCAGAGTGAATAAGCTGCCTGTAAGAATAGCCACTAACAAAGCTAGAGGACGTCCACAAACATGACCTGAGGGCTGAAGCACCTCTCCTATGAAGACAGGCTGAAAGAGTTAGGGCTATTCAGCCTGGAGAAGAAAAGGCTCCAGGGAGACCTTATAACAACCTTTCAATATCTGAAGAGAGCCTACAGGAGAGACGGAGAGGGGCTCTTTGTCAAGGAGTGGAGTGATAGGATGATGGGTAATGTTTTTAAACTGAAAGAGGGGAGATTTAGATTACACATTTGGAAAAAATTATTTACAGTGAGGATGGTGAGGCACTGGAACAGGTTGCCCAGGGAAGTCGTGGACACCCCATCCCTGGAGGTGTTCAAGGCCAGGCTGGATGGGGCTTTGAGCAACCTGCTCTAGTGGGAGGTGTCCCTGCCCATGGCAGGGGGGTTAGAACTCTATGATCTTTAAGATCCCTTCTAACCCAAACTATTCTATGACTCTATGAATCCTGCCGTGTCCTTCCTCCACCTAGAGGAGGACCTTGAGGATTTGGGCTTGCTTTTATGTGACGGAAACTGGTCAACAGGCTTAAAAGTGATGTGGGCAGAGGGAAAAAGAGAAAGCACTGGGGCAAGGAGGAAGATACATAGTTACCAAATAAGGTACATCAGTTTATTTTCTTAGGAAAAGAAGCTTTAGAAAAACATCAGTTACATGGAACAACAAGCATCTTGGCCTGGAGACACAGAAAATTTAAGGCAAAAGTTGAGAAATTCAGTGTGCTGTTTCTAACTGTGATAGAACCATGTCGCAAGAGTTTAATCAGTGCTATTTTCTCCATGACACAAGTTTTCACCTGATGCAGCCACAGGAGACAAGCTACAGAGCTGCTTTTAAACTACAAAGCCACAGAAATGGTACTCCTACAGGAAACTCTTACTGCTCTTGTGGGAACAGTCACACCTTCAAGACGGAGTGCACACTGAGGTGACCTGCCAGCATGTTTAAAATGGCTTGGTTCTGATTAACTCTAGTTTACACTGTCACTGATTTGAGTAAGCCATAAAACTTGCCTGAAAGAACCACATCCAAGAAGTTCAGTCCAGATCTTCACTCCCCAAATTAGCTAGCAAGCCATTAAAACCAACCATAATTTAGCTTCGGTGCAGGTGGACTCCTTTGATTGAGTCACAATTGATTGATTATAACCATAAGCTGCTCATGACTCTTCCCTCACATTCCCAAGTCAGGTACTTGTTTTCTAGTGTCAGATTTGGTCTTAGGAATATAAAATAATTTAATATGAGTAACATATAGAAAGCTGCAATGACTCAAAAAGAAAATTATTTTTCCTTCAGATCAAGTTGGTTTGATATTTCAGGAAAAAAAAAACTGCAGTTAGTATGTATGATATGAGATAACAAGTACTGGGGAGAAGGGAGAATGTGTTGGCAGCACAGAGCATGAAACAACACGGGCAATTTGGCTGCCAGCAGGAAAGATTGTTTGGATTAAATAAAAAGAAGTGTTAAATGTTTGCCTGAGCCAAGGAAGCTTGACCCTGGCTTTTGAGAAGGATATATAAATTGGTTCAACAATTTAACAAAGTTTCAATTATGCAGTACTTAGTGCCTGGAAAAAAAAAAACCCTTTTACTTAGTACTTATAAACTCTGCTGAATCCTTGCAAACATATTTGCTCAACACTCTTATCACTGCAAACACAACACTAGGAAGAATTTTTTTCCCCTCCTCTTCTGCTGGGTTCATTCAATACTATCACAGATGATCAGGTCAGTCTGGCACAGGACAAAATGAAAACTACACAAAATATTCTCCCCATTCTTTCCAAAAGCTTAGTGGTACAGATAAACTAGCAAACTCAGTTTCATTACAGCACCTTAAAATAATACCCTGCACCCTGTTGCACCAACACTTCTGTGTGAAGATGCCCAGAAGAGTATGGAGGATGTATGGCACAAGACTGATTGGCACAATCCAATCTGATATCTGTATTTCTGCATCAATCTTATCAATCCTTCTATTTATACAAGCAGCTATAAGCATTTACCTTGAAGAAATAAGAGTGCTGACTTACATAAATAATGAACAATTCAGTTGGAGACAGATTCCCAACCAGGAAATCAAAATTAAAAACAAGTGAAAGGGGAGAAAATAGCCCCCATTGAACCAACATGCTTTGTCAAGTTGGCAGCCAAGCAAGCTGTCTTCCCTGCATTCCCCCCCGACTGTCAATCATCTGATTTCATTGCAGTTGCCTTTACTTCACATATTACAATATGTCACCTCTCTGCTCACAGGAACATGATGATTACTAATGAGAGATGCATGGGAAATTAAGTTAAAGAAAAGAGGCTCAGAGGCTCAAGTTACTAGCTTGTGTAACTCAGTATGAAAGACATCAGGCAATAAACACAGAGATAAGTATGTTGCAGCTACAAGCAAAAACCCCACAAACGCCATAGCCAACCCACACACAGTGGTTTCTTTGGGAGGGTTTTGGTGTGGCTTTTTTTATTTGTTTTCATCTTTTAAAAATTTATTTTTAAAGAGATTTTTTCTCTCTCATTTGCAATCAAATAGACATGTGAATCACAGCTTGTTGACGCCTCTTAGTCATGATCCAAAACTACTTATTCTCCCATACATAAAAAAAAATTTCCAGCAGGCAGGGAATCTCACCCCGAGCATGACGCAATTGCAGCTTTTGTGCACCTCTGCTCTACATGAAGCAATCTGCCAATTTGCATCCAGTTACTTCAGATGGCTCCTAAATTTGCCAAAGAGCTAGCAAGCTGCTGGGAGTGTGGAAGTTCATTACCTCGATCAATTTGGACCATTGCTTGCAGGCCAGCATGTGAACTGTACCGTAATAACACTGTAAATTTAAAAATGACAAGAATAGAAATTCTTAACTTTTCCCATCGTCAAGCTGCCAGCATCAACTTGGGCTACACCTGGGGCTGAAGGAAGATTTAAAAAAAAAAGAGAGAAAAAAAAGGAAAGCAGCTTTATTTCCTGAATGGCATAAGAAAAGAACATAGTTTAGGGAAAGGCTTCATGTTTGAGATGACACACCCTTTCCAGTTTTAATAAAGGAGGAGTGAAACAACCTCAAAGAGCAGGTAAAAAATTTAGCAAAACTCAGTTTGGCCAACATCCCACCAATTCTAGCCTTTTAAAAAAATCTGAATGACACTGCAATCAAGAGCAACATCTACTTACAAGGGGAGAGCATAAACAATTTTGATCCTTGCAGAAAACACACCTCTAGAAAAGTCATTGTGCCACAGCCCTATATGCACAGGGGGGCTCTGGTCCTGCTGGATGCAGCTACTAGTGCCGAGGATGCAGACACTTCCCTTTCATCCATTCCTTTGGGCCCCTAAACAGTAATGGACCCCTAAACAGTAATGGACCCCTAAACAGAGCTAAAAGTGACATAAAACCAGAACTTTGCCAAATTAGCTGGAACACTAAGAGCAAGAAGCCTAAAATACATCAGACAGGGAAGCGCCCAAACTCAGCAGATGGTGAAGAGAGCTAAACATAGGCTCCTACAATCTGCAAGACTACAAGCAATGGACCAGGCTGGATTGGACAACTACAGCATTGTTCCAAGACACAAGACTATTCGAAAATACAGAGGAACCAGAAAAATGTCAAAACGACACAAATAGAAGGTCATACAACCAAAACCAGAGCTGCAGCATCAGGAGATGACAATGATAACCATTTAGTTCGTTACTGGTACATAAGACTAAATTTTTTCCTGGTGAAGTAGGTAGGCACAAGTTCACCCTTAATCCTTTTGGGGAAAGAAATATGTGAAATTGGGAAGCTAAGCACATGAGATCTCTGCAATGTACGAGAAAATAATGAGAAAGACCTGTGACTTCCACTGTAGACTCTGCATAACAGTCTCTTTTTCTTTGCAGAAAGCCATTCACATCTTATTCACATACCTATCTACATGCCCCTATTCTCCCCTCCTCCCCTGGTATTTCTCAGGTTGAGAATCAGACTCTCTTGCACTGTGGAAACTAAGATACTGCCAAGAAGCACAACTGAATATAAATGAATTCATCAAAAATGAAGGAAGCCTAAATCACTATTACAACCTAAACGTTCTAAATAAAAGTTTCTTATCCCTGAGTCAGCACATTTTGCAGCTTTCTGTTGCTTTCTTTGCCACATTGCTCTCTTTTCCGGTTACTGCTTTAGATGAGCTCTGCACCATATGAGATGCCAGCACCAAGAGCACACAGATCAACTTCTCAGGAAGAAACTTCTCCACCACCTTCTCCCCCACCCTTCCCAAGCATGTCTAATAGAAATGCCTGTCCAAATTATTTCAGGTTTTCATTTAAGTCTGATATTGATTTTGACCTTTCAATGAAAAGTTCTCTCTGTAAGTTGCTGTTAAAGACTCCTTGAGTCCATTATTTAAAAACAAATCAAGCAACTTCTAAATTTAGAGTTTTTGCTCAGATGATCCTCCAAAAATATTCACATACGTTGTTCTATTCATGCCTCCATCAAAGTTATTTGGAAAATGATTAGCAGTATCTTCTTTGTTGTGACTGTCTAGGAGCTACATATACATGCAGAATGGCAGAAATTTCCTGGGTCATTTCTAGGTTATTCCATTTCTGGCTCTACAAATTCCCACCCACACAATGATAATTATTAATTAATTATGATTATTATTAATTAATATACAATGGAGGGAGAAAGGGCGAGGGGGAGAGAGAAGCACAGAAAAGCATCTTCATTTCAGTAAATGCTTACATTGCTCCTAACAAGCTAACCAGCTTCAAGCATATTAACTGCAGACAGACATCTGTTCAAGCTCTAGCACTTTTCCAAGTTAAATCACACTACTGTGACATCTGAGCTTGTCATCAAGATTAAGGCAAGACATTCAGGTCATGAAGAGAAAGATATTGCTTGAAGCATTACTAGTGACAAGCAGTGAAAACAGACTTAACAGCACTAAAAAAACAACTTGTGAGACTTGGTTCTGTAACCCAGCCTTTCCATAACAGCATTAAGAAAGATCAAAACAAAGAGGAAAGAAACCTCTTCATCACTCGCCTATTCTAAAGCTCTCAACACATCATTCACCTTTGGTCTGAAATACAGAGAGGATACATGCATGAGAAGCAAGACTCCCACCTTTTTTAAAACAGAGTCAGAAAACAGACTTAAACCTCAGATGGTTAAAAAACAGGAGGAAGTCATCAATTTTTAAAATGCTGATGGACATAGATTCAAGCACATGCATAGTCAACAGCTGAAAACAGAGCTGATGCATGAAGGGGACTGCAGAGGAGGCTGACACCTCAATAAAGCTAGCTATAAGCATTTACAGGACAAACAGCAAGGAGAAAAATGGATGAAAAAACCTAAGGGAATTACAAGACAACAAAAGCCAAGGGGTTCCAATAGCTGTTACTTACTCACCAGATTTACAGCACACTATTAACTAGCACTGCTGTTATCTATTGCTAATACAGACTAAATCCTGTTTGTTTTAAGCTACTGAAAAATGAGAACAAAGCCAATGAAAGCCTGGCATTGTCCTTGTGCAGAAGGTGTTGATACACACTCAGGCAGCTGACAGTGCTGAACTAATTGAGACTACAGTCTTTCCCCTAGACACTGCCTACGTTTTAGCTTGTTACAGCCTGCAGCAGGGTGTGCTCAGTTTATGTCTTTGTGTACTCTTCTTTTAGTATTTTGATGAATAATTTAGACGATAAACCCTTTTGCATATTTCAGGCATTTTCTCCTCTAGACTGTTAACATTGTCCCAAAGTATTGAACTGAAAGGCACTCAAGTGGGGCTGTTGACTGCTTCTCCCTCCTCTCCTAATATTTTTCCTGTTTCATAAAATGTCGAGTTCAGAACATAGGTTAGCCCACAACCTACAAGAAGATGCATTACCCAAAAGAAACTGGAAAGATGGGTTGTACCACATTGGTTTAATTCACAGTTGAGGTGAAGAACAAGGAAAAGGTCAAGTGCTTTTGACTCACTAAAAAGCATGCTTGCATTATTCAGCTTTCCAAGCACCCAGCATACATTGGAAAGTTTGCACAAGGTGTGCAGGAAGGTTGAGGAAGTTCCTGAGGAGATTAGTTCCACTGGGAGCAGAGTGGAAGATCTTTTGGGATCAGCCCTGCACTTGCTGAAAGAGCCTGTGGGACCTCGCTGCTTGTGTCCTCCATACTGTCCAACCATTGCAGTGGTTTCCAGCTGTGCAGACAGGTCCTGTCATGGAGATGGCTGCCTTCCTGGCAGCCTTATTCAGCATCATTCCTGCTGGATCTGCTCACTGAGTGTCTGCTCACTGAGTGTCTGTCACTGGCACCTGGCTCTCCCTCTTGCCTCTGGCACCCCCTCCCACTAGGGCTCGTTACCTTGCAGATGATGGTATATGCTGTCATTGAATTTAGCAGCAAACCAGCTGGCTTCTTGCACACACATAAGCAAATCCCCTCCACAGGAGAGATTCTACCCAAAATCATACAGCCAGAACAGAGAAGGTGCTTCAAGGGTGTTTTCTTATTTGAAAAAGAAGATACTATTGTGCCATACATTTGGTATAATAAACACCGTTCCTCCCCCAGCGCTGAGGGAATCTTGGATTTCTCCCAGAGCTGTATGGAAGGCAATATCATGAACATCCACTTTGCCATCTCTGGTAGTCAAAAAAATTCCTTCTCCACTTTATTTGTCAGCCTGACCACGAGGAAGCTCCGCATCAAGACTGCTGAAGTCCTTCAACACACAGCACACACATTCCCTGTCACTTGAAAACTGTGCCACGCTTCCAAATAGCATCACAGGTTGTTTACAGAGACAAGCCAACTAAATATATTTTTATCCTCATCTCCCAAGACCAATTTATAATTAGTACAGCCTTTGAACAAGATGCACTTGCAGCATAGCATCAACATGCTGACTCAAAATAGGGGTTTTTGTAGTGCTGGTAGCCTCCCCAGGACAATCTCTTCTCAATGACTTTTGGTGTAAAGGAGTACTGGGCCACAGTAATACAGATGTGGGTTGGCTGTGGGGCTCAGCATGGACTAGGAGTTGTGAAGGAAGACACCTTGCAGGTGGAGCTGAGAAGTCTCCCAAGAAGAGGTATTCCTTCTCCAAGCGGACAATGCAGCCACCACTGCTGCTTTCTCTGGCCTCTGCACCATTGGCCTGATGCTCAAAAAGTTTCTTGCCCTTTCACAGGTATCCTAAGGCTCACTTCAATGCTACGTGAACACACAAGCAGCTCCTCTGCAGAAACGCTTTCCTGGCAGTGGTGGTCCTGCCTTCATCCCCAAAGCCTTCCCACAGCTCTCAGAGGGTGCCAGCCACACAGCTCCTCCCTGAAGCGTCCCCAAGCTCAGAGCCTCACATACAGGCAGCTGCTGTAACACTTCTCACAGCATACAGATACAGCCCTCCTGCTACAACAAAGGCTCTTTGTGCTTCTGCACAGTCTGAAAGGGAGTGTAAAGAGATTGCCATGGGATATGGCTGCCAGGACACTAGGGAGAGCATGAAGGGGTAGGAAAGCAGAGAAATGGAGCCAGAAGAAGGAGAGCAACAGGAAACCCAGATCCATCTGTCACCTTCTCCCCCAGTTTAGAGAAAAATACATGGGCACCCATGCAGCATTTTCCTTGCCTCATTTGCGTTCCTGAACGGGAGAGCTGAAGAGCCGGAACAGAGCAAGGAGAGTCTCTGGTGTCTCACCTGCTCTGAGGTGCTCCTCGAGGAGCAGGGAACAGGCAAGCACCACCTGAACAGCAATATCCCTTCCCACCCCTCTCTGGAGGGAAAGGAAAGCCAAGATTAGGTGAGCTCTTCAAGCCTCATTTGTGGGATAATACAATTATAACCCTCCCTTTGCCCAGAACCATTGATTGTCAAGGCAGCAATTTACCAAACCACACAGAAGTCACAGAAGCAGGGAGTAAAGTCCATGAACTGCAGCAACATCCACCCTGAATTCTTTGCTTCTTAAAAAAGAAAGTCTGTGGGCTTAAATGTGAGCAGAAATATTTACGACCATCTAAGCAACCTTCCTAAACATAATTAGCAGTCTCATTTTATTCAATTATGAGGTCACCAAGACTCCTTTCCGTAATCTACCAGCTTTTGCTAGAGGAAAAAAAGCCCCAGAAACCTCAAGGATGAAACCCACGCTAAAATAGCTTGGCTGCCTGGCCTCAAAAAAAAGCAAAACCGTTACCCTCAGGAGAAACAAAGTTTGCCACCTGCACCCATGGCTCTTTAGGACAGTTTTAACACAAGTGAGAAGGCTAATCCAAGCAGCCACTGTAGTGAGCTAAGAAACAAACATTGTCCACCAAGACCAGCCTAATTAGATTTGCCTAGATTTGCTGTCACTGACAGGATGGCATCTCATGTCCATTAAGTTTACCATTTCCAGACGACTTTTTCCTATGCTAATTTTGCCCCTCTACCTGCAAAACTTGCTCTGTTCTGCTGTCAGTTAATCAAAAAGCAGTAAGATCATCTCCTAGAGGATGCTCCATTATCACAATGTAACTCTGATCTCCACAAGCAAAAGTCCTCGCATTTTCAAGGAATGCAAACCAGTTAGTGCATATAAGCAAGAAACTCCCATACATTGAACAGTGCACACTTCTGGGCTGTAAATCAAGGTTTCCAAGTCCTGAATTAGGCTTCGGCGTCCCAAAACCAACAGTTGAGTTGCTTTGCCTAAACCATCCTGACTATAACAACTTTAACAAAGAGAAATAATCCCATGGAAAACGCTGGCCAGTTTCCAAGCCAAATAAGTAGCTATAAACTGAGAACAGCTCAAATAGTAATTACAGACAATACTCAGTTGGGTGGTGCATGTGGAGTAGCCAGGGAGAACGCATAAACTGACTGGAAGAGAAGCAAGAGAGGCAGCTTATTAGCTCTACAAACAGAGCCGGGGCAGAACAAGAGAAAATAGCATGTGCCTCAAAACCAACCTGTTGTAATCTGTGCGTGGTAGATGGCTGTACACAGATCTGGGTCCCTAGGAGAAGCTGTGTCTAATCCTGGCATTAAGTCATCCTCTTCAGCTCTTGGAAGGAGTACTTGAGCAGTATCCAACTCAGTTTTCTGCATCACCAACGCAACTAAACTGCAAGCTCCTAGAGTTTTGGTTTGATTTTATACAATTTTTCCCTTACAGGATGCTAAATTTCAGATAATAAAATTAGAAATTTTGTTTCTTAATTAAAACCCATATTGCTTTACAACAAAAAAAGCAGTATTTCTGATGACTTGCACTGTCACTTGCTGCTACAGCAGCTGTCCCAAGCTAAATTGTATACCTCAGCAATCCTACAAATTTGTGTGTTCAAATACAGTTAAAATGATATGAAGAGCCTTGTATTTCTAGGATTGTTTGGGGAATAGCTTACTTTGTTCTGATGGAGAATTCTTGCCTTATTGGTGGATGCTTTGCTGTAAACTGACAGAAATGGCCAAAAAAAGCACCAGATTGAAAAATAACAGTTTTTTCTACTAGCCATCAATTCTAGCCAGTACTCATCACATGTGCAGTTACCAACAGCACTGCAAGGCACAAAGGAATACAGCTCTAGTTTTAACCAATTTACAGATTCAGAAAGAAACACTCTCCTACCAGCTAGGCTGGGCAGTAGCCATTTAACTGAGCTGTTGTATTAATTCTAGACAGTCTGTATGACCTTGATTGGAGACTCTGAAGAATGCCCCAACTGAATTAAAAACAGTTAAATGAGGCAGAAAAATACTACGTTTTGCCTCTGAAAACCTGGGTTAAAATATGGTTTCACCCACAAAGGCACACATCATGTGGTCTTAACTGCATGGGCTGTTATGAACAGAAAAAAACCTAACCACCCACTGAGGAAGACTCTATTTAGACATCATTGGCAGAGCTGAAGAGACCTTCAGAATTTAAGCTCTGCATAGGTGAACAAAATGAAATACAAACACAGAGGGGAGAGGATTAATTCAAAGGGTTTATACTGTCCACTTAGTCACTCAATGTACTAGTTGGAAAGAAATCTTGTTAGAAAGCAGGGCTCCCCACCTTTTTGTCTCTTTCCGCAACTTGGGTTTCAGAAATAAGTTATTGTGTCAGAAACTTGTTATTTCTCCTTTCTACCCTAAGTTCCCTGTCCTTCCCTCTCCCAAATGTACAGATGCAGCTTTGCCAGCTCCTATTTTCATTCCTTCTGCTTCTTCCACCTTCCTACAAAGCCTGTCTTAGGGGTACCCCCCCATCCTCAGTTAAGAGGGCTTGTGTTAATTGGCTGCCCCAAAGTAATTGTCTTCAGACAGACATCTCCCTCTTGGAGGAACAAAAGCTACCTTGAGAGATGAGTGTGTTGCCTCTGTCACCCTCCACACTTCTGTTAGCAAACCTCCCAGTCTCACTTCCTTTCTCCCCTTCAACACAGTGATCAGAAGTCCCTTAAAGCATAAAAGATGCTTTGCCCTTGCCCTGTCTCGCCCAGCATGATGTGCAACATATGGATGGAGATTCTTCCTCATCAACCGCACCGTGGGGCCAGATTGAACACCATGCAATCCTCAGCAGGCATCAGTTGTATTCAAAGGAAAGCAGAAGTGTGAACAGGGCAAAGCATGGCACACAATATTGATTTTTCTACCTGAAAAAGGCAAGAGCTCATTTCAGAGAAAAATGCCAGGGAACCTGACGGGATCTTGGGAATCAAATGGAAGCAGCCAAGCATTTCGCTTCACACCGCTTTCACTGTGGCAGACATTATGTGCCAATTCATCACCTTTCTACACCAACAAGACAGAACAGGAAAAATACAAGACATACATTCACTAACAACCAGCAGTGCCTGCTGACAGAGCCAAACAACACCTCACTGCGCAAGGTCTCTCTCAAGAAATCTCAGGAAGGCCCTGAACAGAGCCTGACTCAGTCTTTCACATGGGGGAAAGTGCTCGTCCTCTAAGCAGCAAGATCTGTTCATCAAGGGTGAGTGTCTCCCCATCTGTAGCCTTGCAGCCAGGTACATGTCTTCTTTCACAGCCTGGTTTAGAGAAAAACTGGCATTTACTATCGCTAGGTGTTAATGGACTGGCCTTCCTAGCTAACATCTAGAAAAGATCTGCAGAACAGAACTGGAGATTTTATGTCTGAACTTGGAGTCAGAGAATGTGAACATGTAGTCAGAGATGGGACAAGTCCCCTCCATCAGATTCTTGTGTTCTATCTTGCTTTCAGGACAAGGTGGTAGACATGAGGATGTTGAGAGTACATTAATACTGGACAAAAAGCCTGCAGCTCCCAAAGGGTAGATTAATTATTAAAGCAGCAGCAATAAAAATATTCAGTAGTTCAGAGATATATACCTACGTTATAGGCAGATAAGTGCTCCAATAGCCTTGTACTTAAATTTGTAGATTCCCCCCTCCCTGCAGGTAGCAACACAGCCATTTAAACTATCATTTTCATTAACTTGCCTTTGTAGGAATTAAGTGAATTAGAAAATATAAATTAGAGGTACCCTGTACACAGCAGTAGCAGCTTCTTCCTGCCTTCTACCTTTTCCCCATTCAGACCCCAAAAGACTAGAGCATGTTTGTTTCACCCACCAACAAGCCAAAAGAGGGATCATGACAGTGATTAAGAGGATTTAAATACATCTATTTTTCCTTTCAGATAATCAGGATGACAAATACCAGATTAAAGATAACACCTGTCAGAGTTTGAACAGACCCTCCTCAATACCCTCACCTTTCAGAAGTGAGGTTAGTCACTAGAATACCCCAAACGCAGATATTCAGAATAGAGATGGGCATATGCGCCCACATGACCGTAACTTTGTGAGGGAAAAAAAAAAAAAAAAAAAAAAAAAAAAAGAGTTCGTTGCTCATACATATATGCATGCAGAGATCACCTAGTTTTGTGAGTAAAAGCAGAGAATGCTCTGTGTTTGAATGGGAAATAGTTGTTATTAACTGTCGGGAATTAAGTTTCACCTCAGCACATTCAACCCAACTGAACCACAAAACGCCCATTTATAGATACAAAAAAGCAAAAATAAAAGTCTTCCAGTGTGGCAACTCGAGTAAGCAGTTGCAACTCCAGTTGAGCAGTATTTAACTTGGTTAAATAAAAAAGTTAGTAGGGAGGCTGGAATCTCAGCAATTTCTCAACAGATTAATTTACTGTATTGTCTCTTGAGGGGAGAAGTTTTAAGTCTGTGATATGTGTATCACCATACACCGCAAGTATTTAACAGGAGATGACAAAATTGCCCAGCTGGCTGTCTTCCAGTTAATCAGCCTGCTTTGACTCAGATTCATCTGTGAACCACTGTTGAAAACCAATTGCTTGTTTAATGGGGCAGAAAGATTAAATCATTTTCAATATGCATTTCTAAAGTGTCCCTCTTACATGAAAGTGCTGTCTGGAGGAGTGAGGGATGCACACGTTTCCTGTGTGTACCAGTTTCACTCCCAATTTCTTCTCCCTACAGGTACTGAATTATAAAACTACATGAGGAAAGAAGTTGTAGCTGCACATAAATGGCATCTCTTTGGTTCACAGCATCCTCAAGACACAGACAGAACTTCTCCCTGGTCTCCAGGGAGGCGACAGCCATACACCCAAGTGAGATTAGTTAACACTGACTCATCGGGTGTTTCATTAAGAAATTGTGTCAATGAAGGAACCAAACCCTGAGCAATGCTAACACCAGCTGCTGCTACCAGCACCCTCCACGCTTCAGGGAGAAGTGGCAACTGCTGGGGTGCAGGACTTTTCAGGGACAGATCTCCACACAAGCTTTTAAGTGGCACCACCAGTAAATCAGGGTCAATAGTATGGCAGATGCACACAGAGAGCATTATATGCCTTTGCTCAGGTGAGGAGCATTCACATCAGATCAAGAGTGATTAGTTGACTGCACTGCATCCCATCATCTTTTCCATACCAAGACACCTAAAGGCAGTAGCAGCATTTTAGGATTCACTCTTTTGTCCTCTTCTCTTTTAAACAAAAGAGGTTTCCTAAGTTAAGAAATAATTAAATTTTACATTCCAACTTGGGAATAAAAGAACTGCATTAACAAACAGTTTAGGATTTCTGATTTTGCTGTTGTGTTTTTTGTTGCGATTTTTATGACAGTAAGTCTGCACACACAAAAAATTTATGTAGTCTTTTGTTAACATAACAACCTAGAAAACAAAAATTTATGCTACTTTAGGAAACTATAAGACAGACCACAGTCTGGACCAGTGGTCAAAACACCACCTCCACAGCCCACCCACACTGTCCCAGTGCTTTCAGCCACATTTAATTAGTTTGTGGCAATCCTACAGAGATGTAGGATGTAGATGTTCTTGTTTCATGCAGGTGCCTGTGAGCAGGTCTGTGTCCCTGCCAGTCAGGCGCTGCACAGCACATCACCTCACCTCTTACAGAGGCAATGCTACGTTCCCTCAAAATGGCTTTACATACAATTTCAGGATGCCAGACCGTGTTCTGCAGTTATTTGGAAAGCAAATATTCCCAAAGGCATAGCATGCTCCCTTCCTTGTCCCTCACTCCAGCACTACGAGCAGTGTCAGGGTGCTTCATCCTGCCAGAAGCTAGGTGAGGAAAATGCCCATAAACAGCCCACCAACACATTAATGCTCATTCTACAGTTCTCTGTCATTTTCAAAGGCTCCAGAAACTACTTGATGCCACAGTAAGAAACTTCTGTCCCTTAAGACCACCTAAGAGATCACAGTGTCATGGTTTGGGCTGGGTTGGCCAATGTCAAGATGACAGAAGACAAGCTCTCTCCCATCTCTTGCTCCAAGGAGAGGAAGAAGAGAAATAAAGAGATTTATGAGTCTAGAAAAAAGCTAAACTACTTTAATGAAACATTAATAATAAAATAAAAAGAAAATAATGAAATGCATACAGTATATATAAATATATACATAACCACATCAAGTTCCCAGGAAGGTGTCACTGTCAGGCACTAGGAAAGCTCTGGACTCGGTAATAAATGGAAACTGGTTCCAGAACTCACTGATGAGGATCGAAGGTAGATGAATCTTCTGATGGGGTCTTCATAGGGCATCAGTCATCAAAGAAAGGGAGCCATTGAAGAAACACCCATTCAAGAAGAGCCCTTGAAGAGGAGTCAACCTGACCCTCTTGATCCCTCAGCTTTCATAGTGTTGATGGCAGAATGGGGCAGAACACCCTATTGCTCAGTTCAGGTCACCTGACCTGCCCACTGCTCCCCACAGTTTTTACCCCTCCATGGGGTAAACAACCCAGTCAGCTGCCCTCAGTTACCATGGCAACAAGGATAAGCAAGAGCATCTCTCTCTGAGCAGGGAGCTGGCCCTGCTCCACCCAAAACCATGACATTCCACCCCTTATTCCGTACCATTTGCATCACGGGGCATCAGATCACTAAAACTTCCTATCCATCAAATATATACACACAAAAAAAGAAGGCTCCTCCTATGTCACATGCAACATATTAACACTGAAAAAAATATAAATTAGGAAAAAAAAAATCAAGCCCTCAAGCACACGAGATCCTGTGTTAGCTCCTTGTAAACCTAACACTTGATCTCATACCATTTTTATCATCACACAAATAACTAAGTTTGCAAATTGAATCTGCCAATCTTTTATTCAACACACTATCTTTAGGGGACATAGTACACAGAAAGATTAAGTGTTTCCAAGCCCCACAGAAAAAAGATACAAGAGAAATTAAGAAAAACCACAACCCAGCCCTTAAAAATTTGTTTTGCTGAAGAACAGGAAAAGCTCCCTCTCATCTTTGACTCTGCAGCTCACAGCCTTTCCAGGAGCTTCCAAAGAAAGGCTCTGACTTCCCATCCCGAGGCCTTGGACAACCACCTGCAGTTATCCCAGTTGATATGTAATGGGGGAAAGAATACTCATGGGGCTACCGGGTGCCAATAAACACTGTGACACTAACGAGTGCAGATTTTGGGAGCAACTACCTCTTCCACTGCACACCCATGCAGCACACAAGTATCACCAAATATTTCAGGCCATTCTGGATTGTGTTCAGCCACCATTTTCTCTAAGCCAGTCCCTAGTCACTAAGAATTTGATGCAGAGGAAGAGAAATTAAGGTATTGTATGGGAGACTATGCCAACAATAGCTTATATATATTGTGTGCATGGGATGGGGAGCTTCTATCCCCACAAGAAATGTTAATATTTTGACACCTGCTTTCACCTAAGTCTTGTCCTTGTTGCTTAAGGATTCCTGTGATATAACAGACTAGTTTAGCAAGGAAAGAAACTGCAGTGAAAATACATGATCCAGAAATCCAGGCACAGGCATTAAAACACATACAGCATTCAAAGGCACCACATTATCTCCAGAGAAAACAGACATTACATTTGATACAGAATGAAACGTTTACAGTTTACTCAGGAGAGGGAGATGCCAAAAAAGTCTGTTTCAATACAATATAGTTTCCAAAGAAGAAATGTGTGTGTGTGAAAATATATATATTGTTTTATATATATATATAAATACATAGGTTATTTTTAGACAATTTTCCCCTCCTTTAAGTCATATGTCCCCATATGCCATGCTTTCCATTTAGTGCTTCTTCATGTGCCTTTTACCCATTTGCCACAATTAAATCCTACAACCATCTTTTCTAGGTCTGCTGCTAATACTTCAGAACTCCAAGTGAAAAAAAAAAGCTGTGACTTTACATTAAAAACAGTTAAGTGGAGAAAATTTCTTCCCTTCCCTGACCTTACCAAGGGTGGCCAGCTCAGCTGGAACCCACACACACACACACCATTCCTTGCCTGCTGTTTCTTTGGACTTTGCTGAGGTCCAAAGATGGGTCAAAAGAGGTTGCGTGCTGCCATTAGAAAACTTTATACATCAAGAATTCAATTTTCCTTGTAACTTTATGCTCCGATTTCTTCCCTTTTGATTCTATTCCATCTGACGTGTACTCTACAGTACATGAGAAACTCATCTAAATACACTTCATCCTGAATGTACACAGATAATGTGGCATGAGAAGAGCTCGCTACAGTTTATGGTTCCCCCATCTGCAGCAGTTCCACTGCTGATGGAATCACACAATAATTGTAAAATGGATCTGTTAAAAAATAGAGCCAAGTAACTGGCTGTAATGGGGTGGGAGTAATATTTCAAGAGATACTTTTAAATTTTTTTTTGTTTAAGCCACATCATCTTGCACAATTCATTTTGAGTGCAGTTACAAACCTAGCTAAGTCAGCAAAATTCAGGAGGTGGAAACACGTGGCAGAAACTTCTGAAACGGGCTGTAATGCAGAGCCACACCTTCACTGCTTTCAGATTTACTTCCATCAGTTAGTGCTGGTCAGGATGCAGTTTGCCACCCCATCAGCAAAGTCCACTTCCCTGCATTCTTGACTCCCCTGACATTTACCTCTGATATTTGCATCTGTTTTCTCCCTAATTGGATGCTTCAAGAGAAGAGAAGAAAATCAGCTCAGCAAAGAAAAGTGAATTTTTGTTTGTATGTTGGCCAGATTAAGTGCCTGAAGAGGATCAGACAAATGTCAGAAGCCAGCAGAAAGCAAGCGGCTGCCAAGAGGGATGGGGGTGAGCAGGGGTGCTCCTCCTGGCAGCAGGAGCTGCTGAGTGAATCCTCCAGGGTTCACCTTGGGAGTTAATGTGCAGTTCCAGGAGTGCACAGTGACCTACCCAGTGACCACAATAACAAGAAAACTATGTCCAATAATCACTGAACCCAGTATCTTACTGGTATCACAGTTGCAGCACAGTTCCCATGCAGTAAAATATTTCCTTAAAGACCACCAGAAAAACACCAGTGCTCGGAGAATGGGCTACTGGGGACACAAGCAATGGGTCTGCTGGTCCCCAGACCAACACTGCGCTGACAAGCGCCTCCCAACACATGCCTGCACTGAGGCAGGATGAGAGGGTTTCAGAGGAGAACATGCTGCTGCCAACCTCTCCAGGTGCAGACAACACGGGACAGCTTCACCAGCTACATCCTGTTCATGTCCTGTTCAAATCATCAGCCAACAGGGAAGCAGATTATTTCTGAAGATACACCAGTTTGCAGAAGAAATGGGCAATGGAATCTTTGACAGTTTGTAGGTTTAGGTTTCTCAAACTTATAATAAGTTTACACTTAGTTTTTAAGTGAAATTAAATCTAATATGTTTTACACTGAACACCTGTCTTGAAATGTCTCATGGTTTACACAACAGTACTATTTCATACCAGCTACACATTGTACAAGTGTAATTGCAATGCTGTTTGAAAAAACCCTTAGAGATTGTTTGGTTTGACATTTAACCTCATTATGGTAAAACATCTTAAATTTAAGTCAGTAAAATTCTATTATTTGAAATTAGAATTGGGCATAACATTTTGTGGACCAATATTCCCAAATCAGAATCATCAGGACAAATTTGTTTTCACAGAAATCTCATCTGAATTCCCTTCATACAACAATCGTTGTAGCACACTTTTCTCAGAGATGTCTTTTCCAAAGAATAAGCACTATTACCTTCCAGTGCAGAGAAAGTGAAGTTTACTCTCCTCAGTACTACCACTTAGAACAAAACAAAGGGAAGATACAGCTAAATCTCAACACATAAAGAAAACAAAGGGAAGTTACTGGATTTTACACATGATAATATTTAAAAATAAAGACAGACGTGCTGTGGGAGCGACCCATCAACAATCAAAAATTCATTAAGCAAGCAGAAATAAAAAAAGAACACTATGACAATCCCAAAAACTTTTGAAATGCTTCAAGGAGAAGACCAAGGTCACGGGAACTGATATGACAATTTAATGCAGAGTATCCATCAGCACCTTTACCCTAGACACAAACATCATCATTTCTCTTGAACCTCTTACAGTTCAAGCCCTAACTGTCTTTTCTATCCAGAAGTCAGAAATAAAATCTAGTCTCCTTAAAGGGTAAAATTTATTGAAGAAAATCTGACAGGACAGCAATAAAATGACCTTTTCAAAGAAACCGGGTCTTTCCAGAACTATAATACCAGGACTGATGGTCTGCATTTCTGCTCATGAAGGTTTAGGACTGCCAAGTCCATGATCAAGATGTTTTACTCTGAATCACAGATTATTTGTTGTTAGCGGCAGACTGGAGGCTTCTATTTATTCACTAATTTGGATGTTGCTAAGAAAAGCCAGCCAGAAAAATGAAAATCTCATATCCAAGACCTGATCATATTTGGTTCTCCATCTGAGCTTCAGAAGTTTTAAATAAATCCAAAGCCAGTTTCCCCACTCCAAAAGCTGAAGTACATAAAGTTAAAGCCATGCAGATCCCCATAAATAATTTTTAAGAATTCTTTTCTCTACTGCCAGTTTATCCATTGTTCTCTGAGACAAGCTACTCAGTGCTGAGAAGCAGTGGAAGGACTTCCATCTGCTACTACTTCAAACAAAGACAGTTATCCAGGGAAGAAATGTCAACCTGTCCAAGACATACGTTTCTAAACATATTAGGCCTGCTGTCTCTGCCAAGATGCAATTAAACACTGTCTAATGTTTAAAAAGCCTGCAAGAATGAAGTTTTAAATCCCACACTCATAACAGCCTAAACTATTTCCACCACGAGAATTTCCTGACCTAAGGTTGCTGCAATAAGCTTGCAAGAACTGATTCATCTACACTACGAACAAACCGTGAGGGCTCTTACGCTGCATCTATAGTGGGGCAAGTCAAATTAGCATAGTGGCTCTTGCAGTCCCTTCTCTCTCCCTGACTCCCCAGTCACCCCCTCCTGCTCTTCACCCTTATGTGCCCATGCTCATCTGACCCTACAGAGAACTTTTGGGGGAAAGGAAACCAGTGGAAAACCGAATTAAAACCAAACAACAAAAATCAGTAGTTTTCTGCTGATTTACACCCTTGAATCAGTTCATTGTAGGACCAGCAAGCACTATGAGGGAAGGATGGGCTGGAAAGCTGACCTGGGTCACCTTAGGCTTGTCCTGAGCTGCTGTCAGATCCTTCTGCAGGACAAAATCTTCTGCCGGTTCCTGCGCTGTCATTTGGTGATTTTAACTACTCTCAACAATCAGAGCAGAAAGGATCTTTTTTTATATATACACATGAACACAATGCCCTCTGCCGCTTGGATAGGCAAGTGGGTTAATTCTCAAAAAAGTCCATTTCTGTCAGGTGTTTCACCTGCACTGCTGTGAGCAAAGCCACCTCGCAGCTAAGCAGCACTGGGCAAGTAGGACGTGCATCTGTGTCCTGAAGGAGGGACAGAGACTATGAGTAAATAAACATTTCCAAATCAGAAGTCATACGCAAAGCTGCCCTGGCAGGAAAAAGCATCTCCAGTGCAAGTCCCACCAGCCACTACAGCTCCCAGACAGGATCCCAGCAAAGTACAGCACTGAGACACAAGTTAGCATGACACACTGCCTGCTTTCTCTGGCCGTGTTTTTGTTTCTGAAATAACTAGGATACGAAATCTTTATTGCTGCTATTATTCTTCAGTGGATAGGAGCGGATTTCTTCTTTTAGATAAATATCTGTCACATTCTCTCCTATCAACAGCAAGAAAGAAGAGACAGCTGTTGTATATATTACATAAACTATTTTCTTTATTTTCCTCACTTTGGTTCATGCATTTTCTATTCTTATTCTCTGCTTTGCCACATTACTGACCCCAGACCCATGTGAAGCACTTACTCTCAGCTAAAGAAGAACATCAAAAAAAGTCAGGGAAGGAAGTCAGCCGCATGAACACTAATTTTAATGAAATTCAACTCTCAAGTCAAGAAGGATAATGTTTGTCTTCTGAAAAAGTGAAATTGTTCAGGTTTAAAGTTTACAAGATGCAGACTGAGCTTTAAATATTTTATTTGCAACTTAGCATAGGCACTAAAAAAAATAAATAAGCAAGAATGGGACAACACTTCAGGCTGATTCACAGCTCTAAACTCAGACATGACATCTGAAAAGACCCATATGCATAGAGTCAAGGTTCATATAATCAAAGCTTCTCCTGCCCGAATTCCAAAGCATTAGACTGCAGTAATTGGGTTTTTCTTACTCTACAGATACAAAAGAAACCATTTTTTTCCAGTAGATGACTAACGCTGACAGCTTTATTTATTTATTTAACTTTCAAAGCACAGTCATTTTTAATGGATCTATAATTCAAAAGCTCTTTAATTAATTTTCTTCAAGCTTCCTAGAAACACAGATTTGGTTTTGTGCCTTGAAAAACAAGTCAGTCAAGTTTTAGACAAAACACCCTTTTCAAAGTCAAAGCTATAAATGAAACCAAAATGAGATTTTATCACAAATGCTGGTTGCAATTTCACCACATAAGCTGCTTCTACCATTATACCATCTTTTTAAGTTGCTTTTGTTTTTCCTCCCTGCCTTCAATCCATTTTTGTTTGCTATAATAAGAAAAAACATTTCTTCCCTTATATTGCTTTTTGCCTCACCACATTATTGATTCTGCTTCCTACATGTTTTTTGTTACTTTTCTTTCTTCTGACTTATTTTATAAAGGTGTAAAGCAAGTGTTCCAAGGGAGAACAGCTCTATACCCCAGGAAACAGCTACAGTGGTACCAGTACAGCACTGAAATCAGAGTAGAAGGAACACTGGAATGGAGAAGGCCATTAAAGAGCAGCCCTTTGTTCTTTCTGGACAGCAGTTTCACATCAAGTAGAACACTCTAGGAACTCACCTATTTATTTCAGGCAACGATCCCTGGTCCATGTATTTGAGTATCTACTGAACTGAATGCTACATGGAGAAATTCCCTCATTTCTCCAGGGAATTAGTCTCAAGTGTTTGGATAACAGATGGCACATTAAGTAACCTACCCATGCCTTAGTACTGGGGCACACAGGTCTTTCAGTCTGCATTTTCAACAGAATTATTAATTACAGTGCAGAGGGCTCCAGCAGAGCTTACGCTCTTCCACTGCACCAATTCACTTCCTCGTGTCCCTGGCTGGTCAAGGCATGTGCAAACACTGCACTCCCTGCTGCTTCTGCCAGAGATTACTCTCCTAGGAGAATAAACAACAGCAGAATTAAATGCTTGTCCTTAGCCTAATCCATTGAATATAGCAAGGTAAGTCACTGCTGGAGACACCTGACGGTATGGGAGAGGACTGAGGCATCGGTATATGAGCTAATAGTTTGTTCTACAAGGTCATCTCTGCCACAGGAATAGGACAGAAAGCTGGAAAGAGATGCCACAAAAATGGTTAGTCTGCCCAGAATTCCTCTAAACACAAGCCAGTTAGAGATGCTGAGGCATCCAGTAACTGGGAAAGTCACCCACAGAGGTGCAGGAACGGGGATGCGGTATTTCTAACGCAAATACTGGACTGTGCTCTCTCCCACAGTTCAGCAGAGACACTGTTCATCAAGGAACAGCTACATCTCCAAACTACAGAGCCCTCTTCAAACACTTATTTTCTTTAGGATACTACTTGTTTTATTATCAAGCCTAAATTCAAGATTAACTACAATAGGAAGGTTCCTTACTGAACGTATGGGTGACTAAAGCAGACACACAGCTCATATATGCAGAACTGGAGTAGTGCTTGCAAAGATTTGCACATCATTCATTAGACTTATGTAAAATGATTTCTTCTCTTACCGTTCATACCATAACCAGAATTCAAAGAATGTGAGCAAACAAGTTTTCAAGATACTAACGAGCACTTACGTCTCAACTTATCTCTAAAAACTACGTAAGTGTATGTACAATTCATTTAAGGGACCAGGTGTTCTCAAAAAGACAAAAACACAGCTCACACTTCTAAGTCCATCAGTAATTGCAGCATATGGCTTATAAAGATACTCATCCGCAATGCAACATGGAGCAGTTTGCTTTAAAAAAAAGAAAAATGCTTTATATGAACACTAGTACAGTATTAAATTTTATAGACTGGCATCAAATAAAATGAAGAATTAAAACAAAAGTGAACTATTTATTCTATCTGACTAAATAATATCCATTTGTAGAAATACTGCAACGAGTGCTGCCTGCAAATTTCATGCTTTGAGTGAAATTTAATTAACTTGAACTAGTAAAAATCCCACAGGGTTATGTTATTTGTAAGCGAGAAAAATAGGAGTCACGTCTGCGTGACTGGGGATGGAAATTTGGATAGCCTTGTTAAATTATGGTTCCTCTTGAAAGGCATATAAATATTTATGCAGATTTGTGTACTGACATTTGTTGCCGACTTGAATATTCAAGTCACTACAGACGACTTTTAGATCCTCCTCCCTCATACACGTGTTTTTTTCCCTCTATGCACATCCTGTTGCTGTGATAATTTGACTTGCACTTTCCTGACAACCTAACCTGTAGGAGCAGGCAGGAAAAGCAAGTAAAGCACTATTCATTCATAGGTGATTTATGAACCTCTGTGTGCTTCCTTTTGCCGCAGAAAGTTAACAGATGCACACAAGAGAAATGTGCATTTGCCTCTGCTTCACTGGGAAAAGCAGCCAGGGAAAAAAAAAAACAAAACCAAACCTAAACCCAACCCAGTCTTCTGACTACCTTAAGGGCAGCTCCTGAGCTCGTTGCTGCCCATCTCATTTTCGACACTAACCCATCCAGTTTTCAGGTTCTGCTAAGACTAAAGCCACAGCAGAGAAACAGGATATCTAAAACTCAATCAGCCAACAGATTTAGTGGAATAGGCTATATGCATGACTTCTCTCTGATGCTCTCTGTAACAAATCCAGTTTCCTGCTAGAAAAAAAATAAAAATTAAAGAAAATAATTACAAACATCACAAGTGACAGACCTTTCACGTCCCTGTTTCTGAACCATCTGCATTTCTTGGAGAAAAAAAGCCACAAACCACCTCTCAAATCCTGGAAGAAAGGGATTAACCATAAACCTGCAACAGTATTAGACATAGATCAGCAATACAATATTGCTGCACTATCACCTCCTTGTAGCTGCAAAGTATGTAACCCTTTCTTGGCCAAAATAAGCAGAGCAGGTGGGCATCAGGCACCAGGCAGGGTATAGTGGGAAGGCCCGAATTAGCTGGTGAGAGGGAACAGGGGTGGAAGGGCTCTCCTCCTGCCAGGAGGACTCCTTAGCAGCACTGTTGGGCCAGGCTCTCAGGCAGGATGGCTGGTGGTGGTCCCATGCTGGTGCACAGCAGCCAAAGGACTCTGCAAGACATCCCTCACTGTGGAGGGGGCTCACACGGATGCGTGCACATGGGTTATACAAAGCTTTTGCTGCCAGCAACCCTTCACAACCCTGAACACTCGCTTGGATCTACATGGGAAGGAAAAGGCACTTTACAGCTGTCTTAAAAAAAAGAAGAAACGAAAAAGCAAGGGGAACAGACACTTCAGAACTTAGGCTTATCAGCGAGGGTCTAACGTTACTTTAGCAGAGTCAAAGAGCTCCATGTGGAGGGCAATTTTCTGGATTTAACTATACACCCATCTCAAACACCCCGTTTTAGTTCAAATCCATGGTGGTACGAGCAGCTGAGACAATGCAAAGGAATGTGGAAGGGAAGGAGAGGAGCCACCCCCATTTCCTTTCGGTGGCAGTGACCTCTTAGCTGCACAACGGGGATGAGCAGACCTGTGACTTGCCATGGCAGACCTGCCGTTGCTCAGATTAAAAACAAACAAAAAAAGACATGAAAGTCCCTTAAAATGCCATACAATACTGAACAGTTACAGTTCCAAGTATTTGCATGACAGAAGGCAAGATTTTGCATACTGAGCATAGCCAGACTGCTGGAGCTGCTTTAGAACAATTAAAAGACAGATCCTTTAAATGGTAAATGCAAGCTGTGTTTCGAGCAGGGGAAATTGCAAGTGTACTCTAATCTCATCTGATTGTCATCATCACAAGTGTAACAACTGCAGCATTGCATCTTAATTGCATTCCCAATTGACCAGTCATACAAGAACCACCTCAAACAAAGTTATTTCGTTTGGGTTTTTTGGTCACATTGGTAACACACAAGATTTTCAGCAACTGAAATGAAAAAAAATTATTAGAATTTGATCCTGCTATAATGTCTAAATTAACCAAACATCTAACCTCCCAATGAGCTTTAGAAGGATCCTCCTTTTATTCCCCCTTGGCATAAAGAGTTTATATAAATTAATTTCAAATGGACTGCCTCAAATGGTAGTTTTTCTAGGATTCAGGACAGTATGTTAGCAATGCTCCAAGGACACCTCTGCTCCATAATATAGTTTTTAGGGGCTAAAATAAGGATTACAGCCCATGCCCTAATGGCAGACACCACATGTCTAGAAGAGCTCCAACCTGCTCTGACCGTCAGAAAAGGGAAGGAAACTCAGAGGAAATACTGGGGAGAAAGAAGCCGACAGATTATACGAGGAGTCATAATTTGATTGTACTGAAGGAAGCAATGAAGAGCAAGGAAGATTTATTCTTATAAGGGACAGTACTGTAATTCCAATAATCTTTTCCACTCTTGCATAAATTGAGCCCTCAGGCATTTGATAAAAGACACAGTCTTTTTTTTTTTTTGAGCAGACAGAGTGCTCCTACTCCATACTATTTTTTTAACAGTTCTCGCACAAAGGTAGTAAAAATACAGAGCTGCCATTTCCAGAAACTCACATCCCATCTCATGTTAGAACAGCCCATGGCTGCTCTTCAAGCAAAGATTTATCATTTACCGATTAACGGTCACTTAAGGATGACTCAGGAAGATTTTTGGTTCAGTGGGTCCCTCTGTGATCGCTCCTACCAGATCTGCGTCAAGTGACTCAGAGGGAGTAAAGGCTGGTTACATAAACAGAAGGTAGGTGGCTTAACAACCTTGATCTTATCACAGACCTGTCAGCGGAGAGAACTGCACGTTACCGCAGCGCTAAAGCACATGTCAATGCACTGGAAAGCAGTCAGATGTTTTCCACGTCGTCCGATTTGGGAATGCGTTGCAGAGTTATTTACTGAGCCAGTTCAGATTACACAGAGGAACTTCAGAGCCAGCGGTTTCCAACGTTTCACCTGCCTTGCCTCGCTGAGGCCATCTTTGCTGCCAAGGAGTCAGGAGAGGAAAACTGAGAATAAACCACGCAATTATATTGTTTAGACCGTTCAAACTCCAAGGGAGGTGGGAATTAGAAACTTGGGATGCTGCAGGATCGGAGCCTATACACTTCTGGGAGGGAGATGAAGAGTTGGGGGGAAGGAGATAAATCTCACCCATTATACTGACAACCTGACTGGAAGCAAAATTATTTTATAAATATGACATCACTACAGCCCAATACCCAGAAGTTTCCACATTCTGTTTTGGCACTTGCTCATTCTTCAGCCTGAAGCAAGCTTTCCAGCACACCACTCTACCTTTCCAGGATAAATGTTTTTAAAAAAATAAATAAAATCTTGAGCAGCCACATTTAGCCTCTCCCAGATCAGTGGCTGTGCAATTTACAGGAGTAGCAGGTTATATTGACCTATGAGAAAGATACATCACAGCTGGACATCTTAAACAGTCTGGAAGCCTTTATCAAGCTTCTCCAGGCTTCTGAAACACAACCTATGATTTTCAACAGCATTTCTACCTTTCTTCTCCTAACTGCATAAAAGAAAACAATGTGCCTACTCATCCTGCTACTACACATCAGAGGGACACCCTTGCTTCCTCACTCCAGCCTGAGAAGATGTTGTCTCCCTTTCAAAGCTATTTCCAGAGCCTATTTACTGGTTCATTCAAGTCTAGACTTTCTAATTTTGCAGCATAATCTGTAAATTCAGTCACCCATGAAAATGCTGAACAGCCTGCAATTGTGTGCAAATCTGCACCGTGGCTTGTGCTGTCTGAGCTCAGGTAGTCATTAGCAATGGCACACAGCACTTAAACGGGAAGGTCATTAAACCTGCCAGGAGCATTTGCCAGAAAAATAGGACTTCCCCCCTCCTACCCTCCATTTTCTCAGCCCCTTAAATAGTTTCATTAATATCATCCTAGCTTCAACTCCAGAAAGTGACAAAAGCAGGGACACCAGGGAAGAGACAGATAGGCCATATGAAGTCATCAGCTGGAAGGGAACCCTTATTTGTTTTTACCCATTTTACTGTCCCTGCATGATATGGGGCTATGATCCTCAAGACTTGGGCAACACAAGGGATGTGATGCCCAGCGGATCTCCCAAAGGAAGAGGAGACAAGACCAGAGGGTGCATCCCACCAACAGAAGCACACTTGGTCTTTTTCAAAGAGAAGGCAGATGGCCTCCTACACAGAGAGCTCTGGTAGACACTGGCACCAGCACAGCTTGGTCAGCAGCACGTGAGAAGAGAGGAGAAGAACAGGGAGAGGGCACTCTTGCCCTCAGCCATGAAATCTCTTGCATCAGATTCACACTGATCACACACTTCGTGGAAGGGAGCCCTGAGGAAGGGACCCACATTGAGTCAGCTGCTGCATCTGCCCTTCTGCACAAGCACACAGGAGAAGGCTGCCCCAGAGAGACTGAAGTGACCCAGAAGCAATATTGTCCCCACCCTCCAGATAATCAGATTTGCTTTCTCCCGTGACTTCCACATTTGCCAAGTGTACTTTGTCCCACATGAGTTACCAGCAAGCAGCACTATTTGCAGCAAGAGTGGCACACCTTGCCTGCTGCAGGAGTCCACAGAAACTGTCTGAGATGTTATCCAGGCACACGTGTCCCTGCTCAGGGTTGCCACACCTATTCCCCTCCTCTTGGCCAAAGCAAACTCCTCACAGGACTGGCTACAGGACTTTCCACCCCAATCAGTAAACTCAAACCTCCTTGTCTTCATCTGGGCATCAGGATACAGCGCCATGCATCCAAGCATGCCGAGTCAGCAGGTGCAGGACGCCCACCCATCCTTCATCCCTGGACGTGCATGCAGCAACAAATACTGTCACAAAAGACACTCTGGGGAAAAACACCTTTCCCCATGTCTCCTCTTAAACTATCTGTCTTCCTCCAGTGCCTCAGTCTATGCTCTTTTCTACATTTAACTACTGGGCAGGCTATACACCCCCTTCCAACCACTGTAGTCAGTGTGCTTCTTAGCATCCCTCCACCGTTTCTCTCTCCATGAGATTTTGTCCTCCAGTCTCAGCACTCTCCTCCAACAAGGAACAGCCCATTTCTGCAGAAATCTGCTCAGCAAACATAACAGGGAATCTAACAAGCGTATCAGAGCAAACAGCTTCAGCTCTGAGCCTCAGATGACTGCTGATCATGGTATACCAGGAAACCTCATGGGGAGAGAGCTTCCTGAGGACCTTGCTGGTGCCTCACCACACAAGAGGTGTGCCAGCTGCTCAGGAGCCCGGGAACCCATTGAATGTTGGGTACAGGGCAGGAAACTGTTTCTGGAAGATGGTAGAAGCTCCCTCACCTCCACATCAGCATGAAACAAAAGCCTTTCAAAGCTGTGCATGTTTGTTCAGCGGATGAGGATTAACTGCCTTTCATTCACTCTCCTAGAGGAGCGATGACTTGCAGCACTCAGGAGGAGAAAGCCCCAGGTTCTCTTCTCTGCAGCAAGCACTATCACCTGCACCAAGCATGATGCAGGTACGCCTTCCTGCAGGTTCCTGAGAAATTTCACCTGAAACACTTTCTCCAACAGAATTACAGGCAGCTGAAGGAAAACCTTTCAGTTTAGCAAATCAACATCCAAAAGTGGTTTCTTTAGAGAAGCCCCAAGCATCTCCAGGCAAAAGGCTTTACTAGGAGGCCACAAGACACTAGTTCACTGCCACACAGGGGGAAACCCACAGAGCAGCGCGGGTGGCTTGTGCTCAGTGCTGTCCCTCCACAGAAGGTGAAGCTTGTCCCCGGTCTCGCTCTGCACAGGGCACACAGGTAGGAAAACAGCATTAGGCTATTAAGAAGAGTGTGGTTTGAATGGCGAGGGCAGCACAACCTTGGCAGCTCTGCGTTTTCAGAGACAGCACTCCGGTGCTCTTCCCACTCCCATAGCATCCACGACTTGTTATTTACTATTTCCCTTAGGCAGAGGCCATAAATCCCAGCACAACTAGCAAGCTCAACACAGTGTAAAAGGATCCCCGTGGCTGGCTAATTACCTTTGCAGGCTATGCAAGCCTATACACTTTGCTTCCACACAGCAGCTTTGAAAACTTCGGCTAATGACTGTATCTAGCAGATCAAACTTTCCACTTTCTATTGTTCTGCTCAGGGCAGCCAGCCGGGAATTCAGGGGCGAGGAACCTCCAGGGAAAGAAATCAAGGCCATTTAGAGAAAGGGAAGAGGGGCTACGAAACAGAAGACTCCACAAAGGAGAGCAGTGGCATACTACAGAGTGCAGCAGAAAGGGAAAGAGAGTAAATCTAAATTGAGAGGAAGCCTAACTGATTGCATACTAAAATCTGAACCAGCAACAACAACAAAACAAACAAACCCTTCGGTTCCTCCCCGGATTTCTCTTAAGACTTTAGGGATTAATCCTCCCCATGATGACGAATTTTTTTGTTGTTGTTTAAATGAAAATACTTCATACCAAACAAAACTGCTCTCCTCATCACCCCAGCCAGAAGGTTAGATTTACCTGAGGTGCAGGTGCTGCACCTTTCACACCATCTCCCTTCAACAGAAGTGCACTGATGTTCAAGTTGCATCTAATTTCACTGAGATCTCTCCTAACACCTACTAACTCTATTCATGAATTGTCTATACAGACAGCTACCCTTTGCAACAGGCAGACATATACAGTGTTTATAACAAACACTTGCATTTTAAGGGGGGGGTGGGGGGGTGGGAGGAATTCAGACTCAAATCCTTGCTCTGGATCAAGCAGAACATAAACTAACCAGCATCTCCCATTTTCTGAGTGAAAGCCTCAGCTGGCAAGCTACTGTCTGATCTAAGGTGACATGTGCGCTCTCTCACCCTGATCACAGAAGGTCCATAATGAAATTCTTACTTAGATGGCATTTCCTTACAAAAATCTTCAGCTGAAGTGACTCCAAAGTAAAAAAAAACAAAAAAACCACACAACCAAAAAAACCTCAACAAACCAAAAAAACCCCAAACAAAAACAAACAAAAAAACCCCCCAAAAATACACACACACACACAAAACCACAACACAAGAAGTACCAACTCAAGAAACCTAACATGCTGCACTGGGCTGTGAAAAATCCCAACAAGCCTAATTTCCAGCTGAAGTTCACACTAGTAATGGCTGAAGTCCCCTCCCACAGGAACCATACAGGTTAAAACACTTCCCAATAAAAGTGTAATGTCTTCAGTGGTAGTTTTGCTTTTTGGTAAAAAAACTCTCAATAGAGATTACATGACCAAAGGCAAGAAAAAAATAATAATGTATCTTGAGTACCACATGAACTATAACAAAGAAATGCAATATAGAACTAACTCCTGTATACTCTAGTCAGGCTTCTTTCTCCTTGGTGAACACCAAAATCAAAGCAAATACTGTGGAACTCTGTACTACAAAGTACTCTGTGCACAGTAAGGATATTGTGCTAAATCTAGATGGGTTAGATACCACCTACAATAGGAAGTAAACAAAAATTTATGAAGATCTGCACAGCAACTTCCAGGATATAGTTGGATATACTTTTCCAGTGTCAGAATAAAAAGTGCAGTGCTATGTGTTAATTACAAACAGCCAAGGAAGCACAAGCAGACAGAGCTCCTTGGAGCATAACCAACGGATACAGATTAGGCTGGTGGCATCACATACTGGCCAAAGGCATGACCTTAGAAAGGAGTTTTCAAAAGTTTAGGCTACAAGTTTACCAGTTTACCAATCACTCCAGATACGAATGCATAGACATTTATTACAAGCTTTCCCCTAAGTTTCTCTCAGTTATTTTTTTCCTTCAATGAAACAGACAAAAAAAAAATAAATAACAAAACCCAACAACAGTAAATTATTGATAAAAAGGAATTGAGGCTCTTCTCATGCGTTTTTGCTGTAATTTACAATCCTGATACAGGGACATCAGGATTTCTTGCTGCATGTAACAGAAGAATTTCTGAAAAAGTGCCAGGACACATACTGCCAGAGACAGCAAGAGTGGGGAGCGTCCTACTGAGCTCAATACTACAAGGTGAAATCCACTCCCATTTAACATTATGGCCATGACACAGATAACTTCTAGGTTCAAAAAACAGCAAGCAAACCCAAAACACCTCACAACTCTTTTAAAATGAGCTCTCAACTTCACAGACTGCTCTGTAGCAACCTAAAGGGATAACTGTAAAATCCCTACCTTCTTAATAAAACTAAGCCTAAAACTCTTTCAGACCCTACCGATTCTGGTTTGATCTGTTTGCCTTTAAGTGGGAAGCCAGAGAACAGGAAACCACATACTCAAAGACACATTTGGATGGGTGATGAAGGCATACTCACGCAGTGCGTATAGGGAGAGGACTATTCCAGCCAGGCAAAACCCCTCAAAAAACCTGAGTGTGCTGAACATGGTCACATTCACTGAGAGTGCCACTGTCAGTCCAAATATCAAAATGAGTATGACAGAGAAGAGCAGTACAGGCCGTCGACCAACCCTAAAAATAATGAAGTAGGGAAAAACAGTGTTAAAATCCAGATGGACATAATACTAGGCAGACATCACTAGCAAAGAGGGGAGCAAGTCAAGAAATATATTGCAAATATTATCATCCATTTTTAATGCATGTTTCATTCTTATAATTTCTTTTATGCTTACTAAAATCCAGATTCCTCCATCAGCTTGGCACTGACAAGTTCATTTCCAATAGGATTATGTGGGGACAGCACGTGATGTATTACCACTTTGTTTAAACATCATTTTCAAAACAGTAAAGGTGAACAAGGAAATATCTGGGAACTACAGTAAGGCCATATACAAATATCTTGGACATGAAAAACAACTTCTTGGAGTTTTCTGTAGTAGCACAGTAGAGTTACATACAGCATGGCATATTATTATTTCTCCACAGCATACAGCCACAGAGCTTACTACAGAGCTCCCTTCTTCCCAACAGACACATGCTTCTCAGCCTCATCTGTAAGAGAAGTAGGCTCAAAAACTACTTTCCTTGCCATTGAAGGCAAGCCTAACAGGCACAGACCAAGCATTAAACAGGGCTTGTGTCACTTCCCTGAGCCTCAGAGAGCTGATAGTAACGCTTGCAGGACAACAATGAACTTTCAAGTCCCTCCACCTCACCACCCTCATAGTGGCTGCTGAGATCCTCAAAACCAGCCTGACTGGAGGACTATGAGGAAACCTCTCCAAAAACAATTACTGGCAATGTGGGCATGAGGATTTGCAGATCCCCTTTGCAGGCAGGTTTTGCAGCTGCAACCAGCAGTTGCACGTGGTGGCACAGCGCCAATAAGGAAGAAGAGCTCTGCTGCCACTGGAAGTGGGGGCACTTGCTGCAGAGTTTGGCTCTTTTATGTCAAAGGAACAGGAGACTTCTACATCTCCTACTCATATGCTTAGTATTTATAATCCCCCTTCCCCCCACCTCTTCCTCTGGCAGGAGAATGATACGAAGCACCAGAGCACATGGCTATTTTAAGCAATAATTGGATCATTATGTGGAGATTTCCAAATTCTTTCAACTTGTCAACTCCCACAAGTTTTCCAGTGGAACTGAGGATCCCTTTTAGTCAGCTCCATATGCCACTTCCACAAAGAGTATATGAACTTGCTTTTTGTAGGCAGCTTTCACAGACCCAAAGCAGTCTGTCAGCTGCAAGCCAGCCATCAGGTTGAATGTCAGCACAATAAAGAGCATTTAAATCTCACAACTTAGTCCAATTCCACATATTAAAGCATTTCTATTCAATTATTTCAGCAGATTGTTACCAGAAGCTATAAAATATATTGCATATATGAATTCACAATTAAAATTTTGGATTTTGCTTTACTTAAAATGCAACAAAACCAATAAAATTGGTGGTGAAGGACTAAAAAGGAGAAGTTGTTACAAATTTTTGACATTTTTGGGAACTAGAAGAGCATGCCAGTAGGTCTGCCACTATTCATGCTTTTTCGAAGTCACACTTAAGAAGGTTTCTCACATGAGGACAGGTTTACTTTTTTTTTTTTTCCACCTGTAGCATCACCAGTGGGACACCTCAAAGATTTAAATTGTTGGCATTAACCATTCAATGTTTTTAAAATGGAAAGTACCAACGTGGGAACTGAAGAAAGCAAGGTCAAAGCAGACTGCTCTTAGTCAGCACACAGACCCAGCCCCCCAGAAGATGAGCTGCTGTTGAGCTCAGGGTAGGAACAGAACATCACTGCCTTGGTGATAAAGCAGTGCACCGGGAACATGCTGGACGCGGGGGCAGTTACGGCTGTGTGTACACTTCACATTTTATATTTATGGAACACAAAGCACTCGAGCAGGGAAGGGAAGGGAAGTACCTCATGTGAAACCTTGAAAACAGAAAAAAACCAACACACTAAGAACTTTGTATTATCAGGGATCTGCGTGGATTTTCGCAGCCCTATTTTCATAACAGCCAAGCTGTAATTCATACCAATTAGTATTTGTGGAAGTGTTTTGTAGATGAAAGGCATTATGCAAACACTCAGAATTAAGAACTTAATTCTCATCACAAGCCTGACCTGCCATTCCCTGATGTTGATTTAAAAAGACCTCTTGCTTAGCATACATCAGTTCCATTCTTTTTCTCCTCCCACTCTCTTTATTCTAGGTTATCCATCATTAGGACATAGAATTTATTCCAACATTATACAAGCTATGCAAATGAACGGTTGCTGATAATGAATAATCAGGAAATCCAAGGCCCTCCTGGGCCTGTGACACCCAGCTGAGGCCAGGTAAGCCCTCTGCTAAGAGGCATCACCAGCACCTCCTCCCAGACACAAAACTAGTCTACTTCCTCAACAAGGTATGCAGTACATTCCTCAAAAATCAAAACTCCAGGGCAGTTATCAGCCATGTATTTGGTGATCCAGCAGTGTTTTGACAGGATGGTGTCTTGGGGTATTAAAAAAAAAAAAAGGTCTTTTCTATGTAGACAGAGTTATCTAATATCTAAAAGTCTAATACTACATGGAAATGCTTGTGAGAAATTAAACCATGCACAATCTCCCTGGTAAAACAGCCCCAGGATGCTATCTGCTGTCATGCAAACTATTCCAGAGAGAGAATTCTGTGGCACAAAAGTCTCAGTCTACACTGCATACTATTATCTAGATCAAATGCTAAACGCTGCCTGCACACACAGGTAAATAACTAGGGATACAAGCAACCCCAGGCTTTTGAAGAATCTGCAATCCGCACAGTGTGATATGCAAATGGATCAAAAAGATACTCCTCACCTCAGAGTTGCACCACAGGGGGGGAAGTGAATGAGTTTAAGGACAAGACCTGCTCTTCCCATGCTCCTACGCGTGTACCTTGCCAGCCTGAGAAAACTAAGCTTTGCTCTTACTGCCAATCAAATTGCTCTTCCCACACCATTCTTTGCAGTTTTGGGGACTTGAACTGGCACAAAGGCTCCACAGAGCACCAGAGCAGGTAAAAAGCAGGGGCAATACTGGGCAAGGAGAGGCAGAGACCTGCTGTCTCAAGGTTATGTGAATATCAAACCTGCCTGCTCCAGAAGGAAACCTTCCACAGAGACCTCAACAGCCTCTGTCCAGAGAAGGCAAAACTGACAGCAATGCTCTGCCTCTGGAACAAGTAACTTATTCAGGCATCAGGCACAGTCCATCTTCAAATGGCCAAACGTGTCTACAAACCTCCTTCCTCTAGATTTTCCACCTAGAGCTATCCAAGCATGCATGTGTACTGTATTTTGAACACTGTATTTTGAACACACAGTTTACTTAGCAAATGACTGTAATGCATTCTATGCCTTCGCCGTGTACAGCTTTGAAAACTTTTTTTCAGAAAAGAAAAGCAAATCCCCAAACCTTAGTGGTACAAAGAAACCAAAGGATCTCCTAATTCTCTAAACTGGACAGTGGTGTATAAGTGAAATTAAACCAGATTTTGAAAGTTTGTAATATTTTTCTACATTACTCTGTTTAATCTCTGCTTTTGCTTAAGACCAAATCCTTTTTTGTTTGTTTGTTCTTTTTTTCTCTTTTTACAGGTACAATCCCCTTTGTATTCGTCTCTCCACACACAACTCCCTGCCTTAGTGGAAACTCAGATTGTGATTAAACAGCTAAGTAAATCCCATTTAAGCCTTCTTTTGCCAGTTTTGCAAATGATACTGCAAAATGACAGACTACCCAGAGCATGACCCAGCTGAGTCAGTTACATCAGATGGCAAGGATGGGGACTCAAGAGGAGCACAAGAACTGGGTCTTCTGACAGCAAAACCTTGTCCTTTCTTGTCATCCATGAAGGGGCAAGGAGCTCACTTGTCCTTCCAGCCACCAAGTTACCATTTTTCTCCTTTGCACCACAGCTGGAAAACAGATTCTCCTCAATTCTCAAACTCACTAAAAAACCCAACAAACTAAACCTTTTTTTTTTTTTTGGTATCAGGGTAATTTTATGCTGCATTAGCTCAGCTAAGCAGCTTGCAGAGGGGTCCAACAAGCGCACATGGCAGCACAAAGTACACACTGGGGACAGAAATGGACTGAAGAGCAGGATGCTCCTTCTTTTGGTGTCAGAGAGCTATTAAATCTGATTACTGCATTTCTCTCTTGAAGCCAGTGCCTTAGGCAACAAGTTGTTCACTTATTTGTGACTTATTTGTCAATTAGAGCAGCATTTCCCTAACTTGGGAATAAGCTCACTTTCTCCACACTGATTCCTTTTTAGGAAAACCGAGCAAGATCCCTCGTTTATTTCCCCCCTATACTTCCTACGTGTTGTCAGAGCCTTGTTTTACTTTGGTATTTTAATCAAATTCAATTGTATTTCATCATGCATGTCCCCTACTTCACTGAAAAGTCATGATTCTGCACTTGGCTAAAAACTTCTGAAGAGTATTGAAGAATTAAGATGCAATTTTTCTACAAACGTTTCGAGTCAAATTACTGAACAGCTGCAGGGGGCTTTTTCTCTCCCAACTGACTGGCCAGTCGCTGAGGCTTTTTAAGATTTCCCTAGTAGGCAACTCTTCTTCCTTTCCTGTTTTAATGAATGGCAAAAGAGTTAACTTGGGGCCATTTAAAGCGCCAACATTGGCAACCGTGCTGGAAGCTACTGAAACGACTGGGACAGCATTGCAGAGCTATTGTTTCAGGTGCTGCAAGGTGCCTTTGAAACCACTTCAGTCACATCTTTAATCCCCCCTCCTCCTTTTGCAAGACCCTTCCTGAATTCTCAGAATAACTGGAGTATCCAATAATGTTTTCACTACTGCAATTTAAGAAATTGCACTCTGTGCTTTTAAATTGGATACCCCAATATTAACAGCACATAAGTCAGCAATTCCCTAACGCTACATCAAAATGTTTACTTAACAAGAACTTTAAAAATAGAACAATGGAAATCTTTGGAAAAAAAAAAAAAAGCCTTCTACCCACTGAAAGATACTGTGTAAGCACAAGGTTGACATTACACTAGTCTTGTATTCAGACAAATTAGTGCTGCTTCCAATTTCTTTTGGCCCTATCTCTTGGCTTAAAAAAAAAAAATAAAATAACAAAACCAAAAAGAAAACTCTAGACCAAAGATTTCACTTACCTAATTAGAAAATACTTAATTCTGTGCTGTAATAAATTGTTATCAGGAAATAACTAAGCCAGCCACCACATAGCTTATTTTCACGTTATTTACCTTGATAAATTACTCAGTTCAAATAATTAACACACAGTTTTAAACTGTTTATTCATCATACTTCTTTCAGAGACTGAAGAATTATTATGCAAAGGTTCTTCATGAATATAAAGTAGAAGAAAATAGAAACAATAATTAATATTTTATTATTATTTATTCATAGTTACATTGCATTAAAAGATTTTTCACTTACCAGTCAGCTATACATCCTGTTATTAAGTGGCCGAAGATTAATCCTACCAGTAGGGAAAATTTAGCAATGTGGACTTTCCAGGCAGAATCACAAACAAGATCCCACTGGAAGAAAGAAAGAAAAAAAAAAAAAAAGACAAGCAAACTGAAATAAATTAGTAGTTCTCAGATGCATTTAAACATACTAATCTTGGTGTAAAGCTTCTTCCAAATTGCAGTCCTAGGGTGAGTGCATGGAAATGGCAGAGGAAAGAGTTTTATCAGGCCCTTAATTATAAAATTGCAATATCCAACACTTAAGTCTCCAGGTCACATGAGCTCAGGCATTGGCAATTCTGATGTAGCTAAGTGTCTCACCAATGGCAGCCCCAAACATCTACTACCAGGGCCCTGGGAAACCCACTAGTGGTGAGCACAACAAATTTAGAACAAGTTCTCCTGTTGACCTCTTCAAGACCACTCAGAAATCCAGGGAAAAACAACTACTTTGCCACAAATCCCTGATAGTTCCAGGCTCACACAGAAAAAATATCAAGACACTTGCTTTCAGAAAAGCATCCCAATTCCCCAAGTATTGGAAGGGGATGAAGGCTAATTAATGGCACAACTCACCAGGACAAGCCCTGGCATGGAATTGAACAGGGCAGCCAGAGATAGCGGCACAACCAAGAGACTCCTTGGGACAACAGCTCCCACAGTGACGTTTCACAGCTCAGAGATCATCCGGGGATGAATCTCCTCACTATAGCTGTCCCTGATATGGAAATTACTCTTTCCATTCAAAGGAAGAGACAATGGACCATCTCAAGCAGTGAATCATTAGGGCACTGTCTTATTCCCATGAGGAAGATGGGAACAGCAAGGTTTCCCTAAAACTTCAAGACCTTTTCCTCTGAGGCATTAGACTGAGCCCCAGGAGAGCCAGGCTGCATTCTTGGCTTTAGCCCAACATCCTCATTGCCCTCAGACATGTAACTTAATCTCTCTTATGTGTAAAGTGCGGATAGTACTATTATGCCCTTGAATAAATGTAGGAAGATATGTTTGTTCGTGGTTTGTGAAGTGTTCAAATATTGATGGTAACGGGAGTCGTGCACATTTCATGAGAAATAAGTACAGCTAACTTTGGAGAGTTAGATACTTCAGAACTGAAACTTTGCAGGATAAAACACTGTGTAAATGCAATAGTAGCAGCCCTCCCAACACCAGTAACTGAAGTTTCATCGCCAAAAAAACCCAAGTATGCAATTTATTTTTAAAATTCAGAAGTAATTTCAAAAGAAAGCTTCCCTCAAAAGTGTTCAACCAGGTGCACTTGCACTTTTAAGCATTTCCATGAGATACAGCCCTTCCACGAATAAGGCTAGCTCTGACTCAACCCTCTGGTTCAACATCACAGGAGACATCATCCCTGTAATATACCATCTCAGCAAAACGTATAGCACTTTTATGGCCAAGGGAAACATGCCAGCTTTCAGGTTTGGGCTTTTTGTTTTAGTTAAACAGATTTTTGAGTTCCTCACTCACACTGGCTTGTAAAAGTTGGGACATATATGTCTGATCCTCAACCTACAGACTAAAGGCACTAAGGAAACAAAAACAAGTAGTATGAGCAAGTATTTCTTCCACCGAACAGCTATAAATTATTTGCAGAAAACAGCCCAGCAAGCCAGTGAGAATTTATCTACAAAAATTTTGGCTTTTTAGAAGTATTTAGTAAGTAGGAGAAATGCAATTTGTAATATTGGCAATTATGTAACCAATCTCCAGTTAGCAAAGAAAAATATCTGCCCAGAGAAGATGCAAACAAAACAAAATTTGGGAGATACATCTAGGCTCCAGGCAGGATTTCAAATGCTCTGGGTTTATTTTCACAATCCAGAAGGTATATATGCTCCTTAAAACTGGGAAATCATTTTTGTTTGTAGAGAATATGTTCAGTTCATTAAAAATAGTCATATTTATACCAGAACACTTTTTTTAAAGGCAATCTCCGTGATTTTTACATTTTATTACTGTCAGAGAAATGGTAATGTCATCCAAGCACAAAAAGAAAAAGCAGATATCCTGGTGCTTTTTCATTTTCACAGCTTGCTATTGCTAGTCAAAGATAACTGTCCCTTGCACAAGCCCCAGGCAGAGAATGTGCAGTACCAGATTACATGGAGGTAAAGGTTCACGGTTGGAACAGCCAAAATCTCATGAAGGGCTGTTGTGAAATTTCAGGCCAGGGCAACAGATGTCAAACCACTTTGGCACACTGACACACAGAGTAAGAGCTTAATAGCAGAAGAAAAGTCCATCTATCAGCATGTCCTTCAGTGGTGCCTAAAATGCACCCACTCCTTTTGATAACTTATCTACCAGTCATCATTTGTTTGTTTGTTTTTAAGGCTGTTGCCCAACTTCCCAGCTGCTCTGAAAACAAAAACATGTATTTCCCTGCAAGCCCTGCATCTGGCCCTTTCCTGTGCTTGGTTAAGCATTCTGTAGGCCAGTATAAATCAGAGCTGATGCCCCAAGCCCACAAGGGCAAGCTAAGGTGAGTGCTGATGGCTGTGAGCAGCCCTTGAACTTCCTCAAATCTCTTGCTCTCCTCACCCCTCAGAATTTGTAAATAGGGAAATGGTGAAATATTTCAACAGTTGCTTTAGCACAAACTTTCAAAGAATCTGCTACAACCCTAAATTATTTGCTCAGTATTAAGAGCTCAAGGGTATCACGGTTTCTACTCTGACAGCTATCACAAACCAGACAGAGGCTGCTGTGAAGCAGTTATCCAAACCAAATTTGGCAGGACAGCAGTGGGTGCCACCAGGGTGTTTGACTCTGAGAGACACAGAAGAATAAGGAGAGGGCACAAAGGAAAAACAGATGCTGCCGTCAAAAGCAGGCTCAGGTAAAGACAGCATTAATAGGACAACATACATTTTTAATAGCTAGCGTATCATCCCCACCCAGCTTAACACAGCAGCAGAGCAAACCAGGAATTTTGCCAGAGACCTGTGCTCCCCTTTCCCTTCCCCATGGAAAAGCCAAAGGCAGAGGACTGCAGCCTCAGCTTTGAAGAGCCAGGAATAAAGCAGGAACCACTACACAGCATCATCCCTGCCTCTGCCCTTTACACACGCCTGGGCTCAGCAGAGCAGAGCATATTCCACACGTGCCCACACAGCACGGCTCTGCCCGGAGCTGTGGCAGGTCCTGCTGTAAGCATCAGTAGTTTCATCCCACAAACACGACACCCACATTTGCTCCAAAGAGCAAGCAGTGACAGGTTTCCATGTCTCTGCAGAACAGAACGCTGGGCTGGGCAGCGTTGATGACAGTTCAAGTGGCACTCCAAGTAAATCTGCACTGGAAGATTGTTTTGGCTGGAGACTAGACAATAATCTTCTGCCACCTCTTCCAAGAGGTGGATTAATCTCTTGAGACCATTAAATCCCATAACTGCTCTTGCTGAATCCCCTGGTGTTCCACTTGGGAGTTAACAACACCGGCCTGAAGGAAGGGTGCTGCTAAATTTACAGTGCTCCCTAGGATTTCTCTTGGTGTCCCCAGGTTTTGTCCACCTTTCTGTCCTCCATCTACCTTCCTAACACAGGAAATCTGATAAAGTGACTTGCTAAACCAATAGGGCTGTATTGTTATGATGAAACAAAAATAAGTGTATATCAAATATACTGGTGGTATATCAAATATACTGCTTTTTCATAGCAGTACAGCAACGTAGAGAATTTGCCACCTATGCACATGTGCATTATATTGCGAATGTTTTTTTCCTGTTGTTACAGCATTTTTTTTTTGTCAAAGCTTAAGGAGTCACACCTTCAGGATCCTAATATTTAATTGATATCTGTGAGTCACCACCCATGCTGTGAGTCACTATGCTTCACACCAAGATGGAAGATTATTTGGAACATGAGATACTTGGGAAGACCCTTGAAAGCGCCCAAAAAGTAACCATCCAGTAGCTTCTTTACAAAGGGTGAAACTCTGTACAGGACTAGTGTAGTGAGTCAGTATTTGCACTGAAGTTACAGAAGTTGCAAATGTAAAGTCTGCTCCATGATTGTACTACAAACACAATCTGTCTCAATTAAGAGCTCCTGCGTCAAAAGCACTTGTCCTCCAGAGACCATAGTGCTGTCTATAGCATCTATGCACACCAAATGCCCACTGCAAAAAGGTCATAATGATATGCCTACCAAGGATTTGGTTAGTTCTATCTTCACCCTGATTGCACAGAAAACTGCAAGACAGACCCCTCTGTCCTTACAAGAGCAAATAGACAGGATGGAGATGCTGTGGTCCAATGCTTGCCTGGAGCCTGGCACAAATTGCCCAAGAGAGGGGACCTGGACTCGTATACTCTTCCACACTGTGAGGTTTCCAATGACCACCGCTGAAAGAAATCAGATCCTTCCCCAAACAGTTTGAAGACAGATCACAGCCCTGCTCCAACTGTTCTCTGCATCGGTTTCAGCTCAAGGAGACCAAAGGGTCACTGCCTCGGAAGACCGCAAGCCAGGCATGAAGCTACACCTTTGGTCCTTCTCCAGCCAGGCAGCACCCAGCTCCCCGTCCTCAGGCACATAACTTGCCCCACGCGCCACACACAGCTTCTTGGCCCCCAGAGAAAAAGTCCTGCTTTGGGAGCCCTGCCTCAAATACCAATTGCACCACAGCTTATCACCCCAACTCCCTCCTGAGGAAAAGCCACAAGTTCCCCTGCACATTAGATGGCAATTTTAAGATCAGTAAATGAAAATAAAAATCTGCCATTTGTCACTGAGGTCTGTGTATATTTGGTCTCTTCTTCTTTTGTTCCTTTCCTTCCTGCTCCGTCTTTTTATAACTAAGCCCTGTCAATTTTCCTTGCACAGCACTAGAATACATCTTCTATATAAATACCTCGTTGAGCTAGAGTTTAAATTTATGATGCCTTCAGATTCTCTTAAGAGTGTTTTTCCAAAAAAAAACAACAAAAACAAACCACCAATAAACCACCAAAAAACCAAAAGGGTGAACCACAAAGTTGTTTTTAAAAAGGGTAAAGTCAAGAAAAAAAAATAAAGTTATGCCTTTTTTACAATATATATAACAAAAAGCAAAACAGTCTCCAGGTATTTATTCCTGGAGGAAAAGCTCCAAGTCAGCAGGCCAAGCACTACAAAAAAAAACACCAAAGAAAGAAAAGCAAAAAAGTCAGTACTTCTAGCTCATATACCTGCCACTAATGCCTTTCCCCAGTTCTAACCTATTCAAGTAGTACTCAGAGTTACAGCCACAGGAGATTTCCCTCCAGGTTATTACAGGACAATGTCTTTCTCCTTCCCTTCTCAACCCACAGCCAAAGATGACCCCCTGACTGCACTTTTAATGTTAAGGAAAGTGTACAGGTTCCAGAAAAATGGCAGGATGCTAAACTTTACAGAAAATAACTGTGCAGTTAAACCACAGTAAAGAGGTCACAGGAGAAGCCCCCCAGAAGGACGTGCCAGCCCAAATACAACACTTAAAATTGGGGTGGTTTTACTGCCACATGACCGAGCTGCTCAGGCGTCCCTGTATCTCCTTCTCAGCCATGGCAACAACAGAGCATTTAAACTATTTAACCTTCAAGGTTCAGGGTAGAGACGACTCTCCTTTGAGATCACAGCTGGGCAAAGCACTCCCTGACCTGTATTTTAAGTGTCAATAAAGTGTTCTTCAGAACACTTGTCATTTTTTGACCACCAGTACAGCCTGCTAGGTGAAAGTATCAAGAAGATCACGTTTCAAATGAGGGCATTAAGAAGAGTAAAAAAATAAACTGAATAATCCTGGAAGGCTGGAGAAGAATGTATAAAAACGGACGATTTCCTCTTTCTTTAACAGCCACATTCAGAACCAAACATCTCCAAACCACATCTTTCCTCACATTCTTAACGGACACAACTGGACTTACCTGGAAAACAGAAGAGTCATTATAAAAAAAAAAAACCAACAAACACCACACAAGAAAAACAACAAACCAGCTATTGAGAGATTCTGTTGTTTGCTTTCTTTGAACAGCAAATCAAAGAAGCCTAACCCACTTACACTGGAATGCCTCAACCCACCACATAGTCAACACCTGACTTCTGAGCTACTTCCTCTCCCTATGATGCTAGCCCTCCAAGTGCTGAGTACATCTAATTTTCTTCAGCTGCATCGTTAAGTGGGTGCTTTGGCTGAAAATCTTTAACCAGCACCTGAGTGCTTGCGACTTCTTAAAGATAAATCATTCTAATAAACAAATTTTTACTGAGCAAGTACACACCAGTATTTTGAGAGGCTTATAAACATCCCCATTTGCAAGAACTGTTACTCGGATAGCAAAAGAAGTACTGTTGGTACCACAGTATCACCTTTTGCTCAACATCTGCCTCCTTCTCCTTCCTGGCAAATCTGGGGTCCCTGTTCCCATACACTGGAGCTTGCTAACTCAGATACAAGATTTTGTCTTGTGCGACTTCTTGTCTGATTCATTTTTCTTACAGTGGGAGCAACATTTTCTGCACTTTTCATTCTTGGAAGCCAGTAAACCATTTCTGACCACAGTAGACAGCTGTCTGAGAAAGTTGCAGCCCAGGAAAATCACTTGTGAATGGTGAACACAAGGTCATATATACAGAGATTGTCAGGCTTTAACTATAGACGTGATTGCCTGGGCAATGTACCATTTGAAAAATAAAGCCAAGAAACTACTTTTGACTACTACCATGAAGCCAAAGGCTTGGGGACATGAGGAAGGAGTGGAGAAGGGAGAGAGAAAGAGGAGAGGGTGCGTGAGCCAGAGGACACGTGCTTAGCTGTCTTCCAAGAAAGATATAATTAGATCATGTAACGTTGTATGAAAGCAGTTTCATGTACCTATGAAAAGAGTTTCCACCTCCACAAAACAGTATAGGACTGCAAAATTGTGGACTTCACAAATTCCCCTAATGTTTTCTGAAGTTTAACATAATTGAATTTGCTGAAATACTTCCTTCAAAAAAACCACATTTGGTGGTATTCATGACTTAGCTGTAAAATTGCCACAATAATTTTTGAAGTATATCTTCTTTAAGTCTAGTATTTCAGCCTTAAAAATAAAACACACAGGCTCGGTGCCATGCTGTCACACATCACCGCGTGAACACTGAAACATAAACCAGCATTTCCTCCTGGCTTGCAAACTTCAACCCACCATGAAGATGGGACACCTAAGGCACAGGTTGTGTCAAGCTGCTTGCAATCAGAGAGGCAGAGACAAACCAACTCCTATAGGAATTACCTCGGGGTAACCAGGCTGTCCCCACTACTCCCTGTGGGGGCATACTGGGTGGGAGCAAGACAATGTGTGCCTGGTCCTGATGTCCCCTCCAGAAGCAGAATGGTAATGCATCTTCTGTCAGCATCACTGTAGCATCTCCTGCCTGCACCCACCAAAGCAGTGCCAGGCTGCCAGCTGAGCTGCACCACGCATGTCTGCCTGCCCTGCATCATATCTAACATCCTAACACCTTGCAGCCATGGAGATGCAGGAGCCATCTCCCCAGCGTCGTGAGACAGCTCAAGTAACACTGTGGTCACAAAACAAGCCCAAAACTTCACATACACAAAAGGACACAAATTGACTTGGTTTCAGAGACAGTAAACTAACCGGGAAAAGACTTTACGTTGAATGCTCTGCACAAAATGATTCCTTAGTCTACGACGTAAGTAAAAAAGACCCTCCAAGCACATCAGCAGTGATCAGCTGGGACCCTTGGACCCAGCACATCAGCAGTGTCCAAGATACTGAGATGCCACCTGAAACACCTCAAGACTAGAAAAGTTTCATCTACTCTTCAACTTCGCACTTTAATCAGGAGCAATTACCTCTTCTGTTCCCAAACTTGCTCTCATCACAGATCTGTTTCTTTTTTCCACTGGGAGAGGGAAGAAGGAAGTTTGTTAAGTAAATAATCATCACTAATACACTAACAATTAAAATATGATTTGTTAATCGTATGACAGTCTTCTGAATACTCAACATGATTAAATCCATTTTGGTAGTATCCATATACCACCCACTTCTCCATCATTACTTCTTTTATTTTCAGTAGCAGAAGTTCCCTTTATTCTGAGACGTTTTCATCTTCTCCAGCTTTTGCCCTCCCCAGATTAGTCAACTAACTCGTTTTCCAGCTGATACAATCTGTTCGCTTTTTCCAAATCCATAATGTCATCTAACATCAAAGAGTTGGGAGATACAAAATCTTGCTTGCAGCTTTCATGAACACCATACTCATAACTTTCCAGAGAGCAGGATCAACATATTTTTCTCTCTCTTTTACATCTCTGTGCTGTAATTAAGTATCTTTTCTACACATATTCTGACATTGTTAGGAGCCACTGTCACATTCATGGATTCACAGATTTGACAGATGACCTCTAGAGATCATCTAGTCCAACTGTCCTGCTAAAGCAGGATTGCCCAGAGCATGTCATTCAAGACTGCATCCAGGTGGGTCTTGAAAATCTCCATAGAAGATGACTCCATGACCTCTCTCGGCAGCCTGTTCCAGGGCTCTGTCACCCTCACTGGGAAGCAGTTCTTCCTCATACTTGAGTGGAATTTCCTATGTTCCAGCTTATGCCTGTTGCCCCCCTTCCTATTGCTGGAAACCACTGAAAAGAGTCCGGCTCCATCATCCTTCAACCCACCCTTTAGGAACTGGTAAACATAGATCAGGTCTCCCCTCAGTCTTCTCTTTGAGGTTGAAGAGTCCCAGCTCTTTGAGCGTTTCCTC